>JAVLUZ010000068.1:0-134501 GCA_036768485.1 Mermis nigrescens
GTACTGTACTTCGTTCAATGCCGTGCTTATAATTTTTTACCAAGAAGCGAACTTCTCCATCAGCATAACATATGAATTCTTATCGCCCCATGGCGACCAATAATAGCAGTATTGACGGTTTTCCATCGGGGACACGGGCATTCCCAGTGCTTTTTCCCAAATATTCCTCTAGCATGAGAGCCACCATTGCACAATTGCTATAGCCAATAAATCAAATTTGAATTCCACGACAAATGCGACACTTCGACAGGCGAAACACGTTCGCTCAGGTGCTTAAAAATGCATTTTCGGCATGGCATATGGCAATTTCTATGACCAATATCCTGTCAATGTAATGTTTCAGGTCAAGCAACGCTACTCTAACCTGGCACTATTACACCATGCTAGAGATCTAAAGTGATTGCACCAACTTATCTAGCGGACCACAGTTTGGAATTCCCAGGTCGCATCAGACCAGTAGACCAACAATAATCCACAACTAACAAAGTTTTACCTTTAACCAACGTAGCATCTTTAAACGCATTTACTTTAGTCAGCCTCAAACTTGAGCGGTTTTGAACAGGCCAGAAGCCAAAAAATACATATAATCGATAAACACGGCGCAGAAGCGCCTGAAAAAATTTCAGGTTGCCCGAGACATGACTCAAATTTGAGCTCGTCTGAGTGGAGCCAGAAGGGGCAAAAAACTATAGCTAGATCTAAATGAATTCGAAGAATATGCGACTGGAAAATTACTATTTTCTCCATGCTCTAACTCAAATTTGAGCGATTTTTAGCGGTTTAGCAAAAACTATACGATAAGCAACATATCACTTAGCACTAATTTCCTTCATTTTTCCCTTTGAAGGGGCGTTTGGGAGAAAAAGGTCTTCCCCATTTCGAAGTGAGCAGGTCCCCGCTCCCCTGAATACGTGGTTCAGCTCAGAGCAACTTGGATGGGAGATCTCTTCAAAAAACGCGGCTTCTTCAATTACTGTATAGTCAAGAGAGTAGCAGATTAAGTCGCCTAATGTGGTAAAATGAAATTACAGCAATCGACCGCGACGCAGTCATTAATAAAGGCTAATAACGTACGTTGAAATAATCTGTTTTGCTTACTTGAATATCATCAGACCCGTATCCATGGCGGATAGGAGCATCGTAGCCCCCTCCGAAATGGAATATGAGAATGATTTTTCTCACTTCCCTAGCTTTTTCAGTCAAAAATCAAACAACTTTTGGCGCTTTGCGCCAGAATTTCATAATATATAGATTAGAGTCTATTTAGTCCCAAGTGTGCGGTGTAAACACGCAATTTTAAGTCTTCAAACGACCTAAAGCGTATTTTGCATCTATGTCTTCTGTTCACCCAATTGAACTGCATCCATTTGATTTTCACCATAACTAAAGGCAACTGGGTAGCAAAATTTACAATGTTTTCTTCAGCTCTAACGCTTGTAAAACGTATTTTATAATTCATCCTTTGATCCCCTTATGTTTGAAAAAAATTTCGGTCGCACTCCCCCCAAAACAAAATCCTAGATCTGCAGTGGCGGATCCAGGATTATCTAAAAGGGGCGGTATCACGGTTTTTTGTACTCGGCAAAGATTTTTCCCGATGTACAAAGACTTTTCGGGACCGTCTTTGTACATGTACAAAGATTTTTGGGAAGACAAAAATTGCAAAAAAGGTCTAAAATTCGGGAAAATTTCGGCGCTTCGCGCCGAAATGAGTAATTGTGTGTTCTATATATCTTTATAATGGCAGAAATTGCATTTCAAAAGTAAAAATGTCAAATTTTTCGGCGCTTCGCGCCGTTTTAAGACGATTCTTAGTGATTTTTACCCTTAGAGACCCAGAAATTAGCTAAAACACACTATGAAAAGTTGGAGAACTCTGTTTTTACCACACTAAAGTCGCTGCTATACCATATTATAGTGCCCAAAAATTTTGTGTGTACAAAATGTACAAAGATTTTTAGGAAGACAAAAACTGTAAAAGATGTAAAATTCCCACAATTTTCGGCGCTTCGCTCCGAACTGATAAATTATTTGTCCTATATATCTTTAAAATGGCAGAATTTGCATTTAGAATGGAAAAATGTCAACATTTTTCGGCGCTTCGCGCCGTTTTCAGATAATTTTTAGTATTTTTTGGCGTCAGAAACCCAGAAATTAGCTATAATACACTACCAAAGATCGAAAACCCTGTTTAACCACACTAAAATCGCTACTGTACTATAGTATAGTACACAAAAATTTGCATGTACAAAATGTACAAAGACTTTTGGGGACCATCTTTGTACATGTACAAACGGACCTTGTACAAAAAAAAAACACTGGGCGGTATATTACACCTAAGGGGGCGGAACCATGACTTGGGCGGAAAAATTAGCCGTTTTGACCCAAAAATCGCTAAAAATCGATCGCTCAAAACATCCTTAATTTTGCGCACTATTTTGGGCCGATGGGGGCGGCCGCCCCGCCCCCAAATCCGCCCGTTCCCTAAATCCGCCCCTGTGGATACAGGCAAAATTATTACCTCTAGTTTTTTATTATCGAGCTATTTATGCATAATCGATTCATTGATGAATGACAGGATATATGGTACCTGAGTTAGGCATTCCTACGTTGGCACTTATACACGTACGCGAGTAAGCCCATCGAATTTTCTTCATCTTTTGCAAAATTAGTGGCCAGCGAATTTTTTTCGTCTTTTTCAACATCAGGGTATATACGATCATATCTCATATGTTCTTCTTACATTGTCTTTCTGTCTTTTGGCTTCTTAAAATGGCTTTAATCTTCGATATCTAAGACTTTACATTATATGAACTTTATTTATGTACACTGCCTGATGGGGCAACAGCAATTTCATTATGCCAAGACAGAGGCGTAGCCAGGATTCCGGTTCAGGGGGGAGGGGGCATGAACAAAAATTTTTTTTAAGACTACTTTTGCATTGAATGCCAGTGACGTTATGTATAGTAAAACTGAGTTTTTCGACCTTTAGTAAAGTAGCCCAGTGTTTTTTTATACCAAGGTCTGCTTGTACATGTACAAAGATGGTCCCCAAAAGTCTTGGTACATTTTGGTGGCACTAAATCTTTGGAAGTTACTATAATATAGTACGGTAGCGATTTTAGTGTGGTAAAAACAGTTGTCCGACTTTTGGTAGTGTACTTTAGCTAATTTCTGGGTCTCTAAGGGCTAAAATCACTAATAATTGTCTTAAAACGGCGCAAAGCGCCAAAAATTTGACATTTTTCCTTTTGAAATGCAATTTCTGCCGGTATAAGGATATATAGAACACACAATCCAAAAATCTTTGTACCTGTACAAAGACGGCGGCCCCGAAAAAGTCTTTGTACATCGGGAAAAATCTATGCCGAATATAAGAGATACTAATGTAGCCTAGCTAATTTAAGGGTTTCTGACGCTCAAAAATACAAAAAGTGTAAATCGGCTCTAAGTGCCGGAAATTTTTAGAATTTCTACCGTTTTCATGTAGCATTTACGGCCCTTCTATTGGCAAACATTCCGCCAAACTATAAGTGAAGCAGAAGTACCGAGAAATTTAGTCATTTTTTACCGCCCTTTAACATTTTGTAGCTGAGGTAGAAAATTAATAGTCTGACAGAGCAGAAAATTATCAAATTTGTACAAAACAATTTTGGCACATCCAAGCTTCTAACAAAGAAATCTGTGAATTACTAATTTTGTCTGAAGATATTTTTGAGTGATTCAGGCTTTTAGAGCACCAAAGCTGGAGCTTTACAAGAAAGAAGAACAGTTACTGGCGGCGCTATGCGCCGAGAAATATTTTGACATTTTTGCACTATAAACTCAATTTATACCGCTTGAATCATACAATATAGACAAATTGATGCCGGCGCGAAACGCCGGAAATTTTAGAAATTCCTTACCCTATTACACAAGAGCTTGTTCTCCTTAAAATCTCGTTGCACATGTACAGCGAGATTTTGCGCTTGAGGGGTCTGGGGGTGGCGCGCTATAAGCAGATTCCCAGCGGGGTCACGGGGCAGAATCCTGGAAAATTTTATAAAAAAGCATTTTAATGTTAAATAGTAACGTTAAAATTTTCGCAAAATCGGCCAAATCTCGGTTCTGAATCAAGCAAGCCCAAAAACACTTAAAATTGATGAACTTCTACATTGCACAAAACTTCTGAGCTGAAATGCGTTTTTTGACCTCTGCTTTAATTACATAGCGCAGCAACGGGTCGCTGCCAATGAGATATAGAAAAATATATCAATGAAAATTTTGTTCTTACCGTTTCCAGGCCCCATTTGAAACCTTCTTATTTACAAGATGCAGTTCAGAAAACAGGAAATGCGCAAAGACATAAGAAAATTTGGCCATTCCTTTCATTTAAAATAGGATTAAGTGTCCTTGTAAAGAAAGACAAACAAAGCAAGAAAGAATAGACAAACTGGTACACAAAAGACAAACAAAGCAGAGAGAATAGACAAACTGGTACACAATCATTTTCGCACTTTTATTATTAGGCTGAACAAAAGCATGCGCAGTTTCAATCAACGAACAAATAGTGCATTAAATTACTAAAGTGATGTGAAGTGCTGGATTATTTTAGCTGATTCAAAGCTTTTTAATTCATTATATCTATATAAATATAAATAATAATGACTCGCGCGAGGCGTCCGGAAAAGTTTTGACGTTTTTGCCTTTTTGAACTGTTTTCTGGACACACATTGTTGCAACAGACAAATCAACAATATTTCTGAAAAAATTTCGGGCTGAAAAAATTTTGGGGGGGGGCATGTGCCCCCAATGCCCCCCCCTGGCTGCGCGCATGTGCCAAGACCGGGACTTGTTAAGGCAGCATCCTCCAGTGCCAGACATATGGCCCGGCCGATGATTTTTCAGGAACTAATAAAAACGTTTTATGCTGCTGGCCATGCAGATTTATACATACCTACGTTCTGGTAAGAGCATTCTTTAAGTCATCAATTTTCAGGAGTGATGCATTTTACCACTTTAAGAGCAAATTATTATATTTTATCATTTTGTTATTTTGTTTTTAATATTTCATTTTAATTATTTGTCTTTTAGTTTCTTTGAATCAGGTGGCATAGCCGAATGGTGAATACATTGCGCTGTAGAGCGAGAGGTCTGAGGATCCAAAGCCTAGCAATTGCAAATTATTTGTTCTTACGGGAAAGTCATGTAGATATAAGCCCTGCCAAATGTGTCCAGCAACGCACGATAGATGGTTTATACTTTAATTCTAAAAAAAAGACAGGAAAATTCGATGCCCCTTAGGTGCATAGGTGCCCCTGCGTTTAACGGAGGAATGCCCAAGAGTTGACGGACAAGAGAGAATGGGGATAGGGGAAAACAATCCGACTATGCTAACCTAGCCATTATACATGCACCTACGTTTAACATAGGAATGCCCAAGGAGTTGATGGACATAAGAAAATGGGGGAAGGGGGAAACGATCCGTCTAAGCTAACCTAGCCATTATATCTTTATAATGTAAGAAATTTGGATGGACGAAAAAGAATCAGCGCTGAACTGCAACCGGTACACTTTCTGAGACTAAATTTGTCCTTCTTTGTCAGGAGCTTTACTTAGATGCTCAGCTTGTTTGCTCTGTGCGCGCCCATATTAATGCCTATATCTTGACCTAGGCCACGATTTTATTATATTTGGCAAAAATTTTTACTGATGTACAAAAGACTTTTCAGAACCCGGCTTGTACATGTAACAACAAAGATTTTTGAGATGACAAAACCTTATAGATAAGTAAAATTCACAAAAAAATTGGCGCTTGCAGCGCCCGAAATAAGCAATTGTCTGTCCTATATATCTTAAAAAAGGCAGAATTTGCATTTAAAATGGAAAAACGTCCAATTTTTACAGCGCATGACAATTTTTAGTAATTTTTGGCGTTAAAAACCCAGAAATTAGCTAAAAAATACACTACCAAAGGTCGAAAAGGTACACAAAACATTTGAATGTACAAAATGTACAAGGACTTTTGGGGACCATCTTTTTAAATCGTACAAGCGGACCTTGTACAAAAACACTGACCTAAGCGGAAGTGATACCCAGCCCTAAGCAGGAGCAAAACCGACCTAAGCGAGAAGTACTACCACCCACGTAAAACTATGCTTAAGCCTATTGAAAATAAAGAAATTCCAAAATCAATAAAAAGCACGGCTACACTTTGAACCACTGTTTTTTTCCCAGCGATTCGGTTGACATTATAGACCAGACCCAACATCTGTTTTTCACTATTTACGACCTTTTTCCACGTTTTTTGTGAGGTCTAAAACATAAAAAATAGAGCGCCTGAGTTAAAAAATCAGTTTTTTAAGTAGAAAATCCTATGTACACATGCAATAAGCGGTGTTTGATGCACTTTTTGTATAAAAATTTCGCGCTCTACAAGAAATGTCACCGATCAGTATAGCATTTTAGCCAATTCTGAAGTCGTTTTTGACAATTGAAACTATAATTTTCCAAATGGCGCAAGGCACCAGAAAATTCTATATAAATTTTAAGTCATTTAAACCATTTTAGCATTACAAAAACTAACCAAAATCCGTGTAGAAGGTAAGGATTTTTATTTGTAGTGAAGTTCTAGGACCAGATTGTCAGCCAAAATGCAGCAATTGGCGCAGCATGGCTTAGCACATCAATAACAAGTACGAATCAAGGTAATCCTATGTTTGGTTGACACCTACCTTTTGTGTGTGTGATTAGTTTGCTAGAAGTAAGCAAGTGTAGACGCACTTAGTCGCGGTTTTCCTATTTTTTGGATGCACTTATTCCATGGGTGACATTTTTAGAAAGCTGCTGGTGCTTGTTGGGCTCGAACCATGAACACTCTTGATTCAAAATCCGACTTACAATGTCTTCACCAGACAAAGACTTGTTCATTTTGATATTTGAGGAAGCTTTATTAATGACATAATTGGGCGGAAATTGCTCCACTCATTTGCTCGCTCCGCAATTTTAATAATGGCATCCACTCGCTCCACAACCCCATTACTAAAATAGTTGAGCAAAAATTGCTCCCTTCACTCTGCAATTTTCGCCCGTTCATCTTACGCTCAGCCCATGCACTGGCATCAATGTGAATAAGCCTAAGCCTAAGACATCCGTAACAACCAAGTGAATGTTGATTCAGATTGATGCCAAAACCCTGCTTTCAAAGCTATCCAGGTATATTACCTAATTTCATATCACCCTGAGGGTTTTACTCGCTTATGCACTAATAATAGCAAAGAATTTGATATAATACTTTTTTGTTGTGAATCTTGGCTTTATTTCAAAATTCCAGATAGCCTACTTTGCAGTTTAGATAGTTATCGAGTTTCATGTTGTGACCGTCCTGTTAAATGTGGGGGTGGACTTATAGTTTTTAGCCAATACAAGTTTATGCATAAAAATTATCAAAATTCCTCTTTCTTCCTGCCAGTGAAATTTTAATTTTCGATTTATACAACAAATATACCAAAATTAGATATATCTTGACATATCGTCCTCCCAACTATGATACAATCTATGCCGAAAATCTTTGCAATTCAATTGAATGGGCATAAAATGTTTCTCATCCTTTAATAATTGTTGGCGATTTTAATCTTCCTTAAATTAATTGGGTTTCCAACACTTTTCCCCTGATCCCATTAATACATTATTTTATGATACATTGTGTACAACTGGTTTGGAACAACAAATTCATAGTCAACTCAAGATAATAATATTTTAGATTTGCTCTTTTCACTTAATCTTGCCACTAACGTGAAAGTTTTACCTCCTTTTTCTGATAGTGATTATAATTCTATAACTTTTGAAATTCATGGGTCAAAAGAGTTTAATAACGTACCTCTTCATCTTAATTTTCGAAAAGCAAATTACGAATTGATCTCTATTCGTCTAGCTGCTGTTTCTTGGTCTGATTTATTTAACCAATGTACTTCGGCGGATGATATGTATAATGAATAGCGAAAAACATTTGGCTAGCCTGTTTTTGCTTCTGTTCTGCAAACTATTGGTTCGGATCTTATACCTAAAAAAGTACAAAAAAATTCTAGAAAGCCCTTCTAAAAATATTTGTAAGTTATATTCGGAAAAACTAAAATTATGGAAGAAATACAAAAGTTTAAAACTCAAGCTAATCGGATTATCTATTCTAGTTTCTGTAAATCTATAAAAAATGAAACCAAAACTTTTTGCAAATGAAGAACTGAAAGTTTTAAAATCAAGTGACATCCGAAACTTTTACAATTTTGTTAATTCTCACTTAAAAATTGATAAAAATTCATTTCCTTTGACTTTTGTAACGGTGTTGAATTAGATAACAATCGTGGAAAAGCTAATCACTTTAACTCGTATTTTGTTTCTGTTTTCACTCTTGCTGATAAAACTCTTCCTCTTTTTCAGACTCGTACATTTTCATCCTTATCGACTATCCAATTTGACCAAATACCGCATTAGGCCCTGACGGCCTCTGCGCTTATTTCATCAAAAAACTAGCTTATCTGTTCTCCTCTCCTCTTGCTTCTATTTTTGAAACATCTTTTAGATCAGCTAGTTGTGGCATCAAGCAAATGTAATTCCTGTTTTCAAAAATAAAGGTGATTCTGGTTGTGTTGAAAATTATCGTCCGATTTCTTTGTGTTGCTCTCCTTGTAAAATTATGGAAAAAATCCTTAATAATAAGATTCTTGAGTACTTGAATAAAAACAATTTACTTTCTCCTCTTCGATTTGGTTTTTGAAAGGTCGATCATGGGAAATACATTTGCTAAAATCTAAAAACGAATGGGCAAAATGTATTGATAAAAAAACTACAATTGATGTAACTTTTGTTGATTTAAAAAAAGCTTTTGATTCCATCTCCCATACTAAATTACTTCATAAATTGTCTGCATATGGCCAACATGGTTTTCCTTTTTAACTTTTCTTTTTTATCTTCTCAATCTCAATGCGTAGTTGTTAATAGTTCTTTTTCAGATAGCCTAAATGTCTCAAGCGGTGTTGCGCAAGGGAGCATGATAGGGCCAACCCTTTTCCTAATTTATATAAATGATTTTTGCGATAATAACAATAGTACTGTACGTTTATTTGCCGATGATGTCAATTTGTATAATTTGCCCACTTGTAATGCTGTACTTCAAAATGATCTTAACAAGCTTTATTTATGGTCTCGTGAATGGCACCTTCAGATATCTAACAATAAATGCTCAGTTCTGTACATGGGTTATAAAAATCCAAAACATCAATACTTCATTGAAAATCAATCTTTGCCTTCTGATTCTGACTGTGTCCGTGACTTAGGTGTTCTAATGTCTCAAAATTTAAAATTTCTACAGCATTATCACGAAATAATTAAAAAAGCTTCTCAATGCTCTAATTTGATTCTGAAGTTATTCTTTTCTCGTGATAATGAAATTTTTATCTCATGCGTTTAAGATATATGTTCGTCCATTACTTGAATACTGATCTTCTGTTTGGAATCCTTATCATATTCGAGATATTGATTGTATTGAAAGAGTTCAGCGCAAGTTTATGCAAAGTATTCTTGGCTTTGAGAGCGGTTTGTCTTATAACGATCGTTTAATTAAACTGTCCTTAGAGCGCCTCAAATTATGCCATATTTGTTTTGCTTTGTTTGTATTTTCAAATTATTACAGAACAGTCTCATATTCTTTGTGACGATTTTTTTTTTTGCTTTCAATGACAATTATACTCACTCCGCCAATAATTTTAAGCTTATTGTTCCTCTGGCTCGTTCCAATATTCTCAAGTATGATTTCGGTCATAGATACTTAAATCTGTGGAATTTGCTTTCTAATGATGTTGTAAATTCACCTAACCTGGAAATTTTTAAACGCAAACTCAATACTGTCGATCTGTCTATCATTTTAATGGGGTGTGCGTAAGTTGTCACCCTCGTGACTGCATGTCCCTATTGCTAACGTTGTAGTCGTATATACTCGTATGTTGTTATGTGTGTCATTTAAAATATAGTCATTTTTTATCGAGTTTCATCCCTTTTTTTGTATTTGTGTGTTTTTTCCCCAGACGTTGCAATAAATGCTTTTGTTTGTTTGTTTGTTTGAAAAAATGTCACTGATATAATCAGCATATTTGAAAACCTAGGAAAACTACGACCAAGTGCGTCTACATACGCTTAGTGCTAGCCAACTAACCACACACAGAAAAGGTAGGTGCCAACCAAACGTAGGAATCAGGGTTGGCAAGGCTGGGGTTTTTTGAACTTGGGTTTTTTGGGTTTTTTGTGGGTTTTTTGGGTGCAAGAAATCGTTGGGTTTTGGGTTTTTTATCCACAGGTTAAGAATTTATTTGTAACGGAATTAAATACTGTGTATTGTCAATGTATTTTGTATCATGGTTGTTCCTTTTACAATTGCTTGCGATGCACGAGGTTAAGTGTCCATCCATTCTCATCCTCTCCTCCTTCCTGTTGCTGTTTTTCTCCTATAGTACATACTTTTCAAATGAGAAAAGCCGCCGCAATAAAGGCTATGTGGCAATGTGGCATGGATTTTTCTTCTGATATGGCAAATTTTTTTGTTTTTTTTTCTTGAAGCAGAGCAGAATTTATGAAGAAATTTCAATGTTATGCATTTGAAAATTGCTCTGCCCAATTTTTTATTCTGTTCACACAGCATGGATTGTGCTTGTGAATGACCAATTTTGTTGTTGAATTTTGTGTATTAGCTGAATAAAGTTGTTGTTTACTTGTTTTGTTTTGTGTCTTGAAGCTGTTGAAGTATTCTCAGCTATACTATCTATAGCTTTTTAGACAACCCATACTTAAGGTGGCGACTAATTGAGCTGAAGAGCCGCAATGCGTTATTTTAACTAAATTTGATCAATATTGCAATTCTGCCTACGTATTTCTTTGATTTTTACCATGGGTAAAAGAAATTGCGCATCGAAAAATATCGATGCCAGTTTAAGTGCCAGGTCACCATCAGTGATCGGACCGAGGCCTCGGCCTTGGCCTTGGCCTCGGCCTCGGCAAGCCTCGGCGTTTTTGGAGCCTCGGCCTCGGCGCCGAGGGCGAAGCTGAAAAGTGCCGAGGCGCCGAGGGTTAAAATAAAATTTGAATAAGTTTAATATGTCCGTTGAATATTAACTATCTAGAATGCATCTGCAGTACAAAGGCTATTTTTTACCTACAGACTTTTCTTGTGGTTTTAGTCGCGTACCCAGTTACACAAAGTTACATTCAGCAAAGTGCCAATTTATTATTCATAGGATGACTAAGTTTTAATTCTCATGCTTGCTACATGGATCGGAAACACACATTCCCGAAGGGAGGGGTGAGGGAGGTTTATTACTCCCCTCTCAGGGTACAAGACTCAAGTCACTGTCAGACGATTTTTGGTGAAAACCTTTTGAATATTTTTGAACCTAATTTTTACTATGGCAAAAGTGCAGCTAACTATTAGAATTTCTCGAAGTGATACAGTATTTTTGAATGTAAGCAAGAGTAAATAGACAAAGTGTCGCTATAAAACATGCATGTAACAGCTCAAAATTTTCGGAGGGGCTCCTCAGCATATATGTAACGGCTAGAAATTTCGGGTGGGGGATAAGCGACTCTAATTCTATGTCAAAAATGGCAAAAGCACCTAAGATAGCCAACAAAGTGCAAATTTTCGCCAAAAATGGGGAGCATGGGTCAAAATTTTCTGACGTTGGAGGGAAGGGTTAGGGGAGGACGTCCAACCCTGGGTGGGTGGGGAATTCCCCAAAGCCCTTCCTGTTACACGTATGGTTTCCGGCCATTTTTATGGGAGAGGGCGTAAATGATTACGAATTTTCAGCCGAAAATTGCAAAAACGCACCTAAAAATGGCCAATAAATGCAGGTTTTGCCAAAAATCAATGTCAGCTCGTGCATTTTTCGGATCCATTTTTATACAATGTTAAAATACTTTCTTGGACAAAGTGATATTATTTATATCGTTTTTCAGTATTTTTTTTAGGAAATTTCAAAAAATTTCGGCGCTTCGCGCAAAATATCGCTAATATACTGTTTTTAGATTGAAGCAGAGGCATTAAACACTCAAAAATCAATTTTTGTGTAATCTAGGCATCTTTATGCAGATTTAAATATCTTTTGCATCCATTTATACTGTTTTTAAAAATTTTATGCAAAACAAGTACTATTTAATAACTCAGCACATTTAGCCGTTCAAAGATGAAATTGACTAATTTATCCTGATGTTGCATTGGATTTCTAAGCACAGTATTGCTTATCACAAGATTTAATTGGCATATTACGATATCTGTAATATTTCTGATTTTGTAGTACAAGTTGTTTTAACTTTCTCAGTCAAGTTTTATGTGTAAATTTCATCAAAAGCTCATGAAAATTTCGGCGCTCCGCGCCAAATAATCTTATGAACTATATCCAGGCCGAATTATCACATTTAGGACCACGGTTTTTTGTATTCGGCAAAGATTTTTCATAATGCACTGAGACTTTTTAGGACTGTCTTTGTATATGCACAAAGATTTTTGGAGAGACAAAAACTGTGAAAAGGTGTAAAATTTCCGAAAATTTTCGGCGCATCAGTAATTGTCTGTCCTATATATGTATCTTTAAAATAGTAGAATTTGCATTTAGAATGGAAAAAATGTCAAATATTCAGAGACCCAGGAATTAGCTAAGATACGCTACCGAAGGTCGAAAACCCCTGTTTTACCACACTAAATCGCTACTGTACCATACTATAATAGTACACAACAATTTGCATGTACAAAATGTTCAAAGACTTTTGGATACCATTTTTGTACACGTAAAAAGGTATCTTGCACAAAAAAACACTGTTTAGGACTGCATGCCGGTTGCAGGTCACACACTGGCAGTATGTAAAAGTGTATGTTTAAAAATATATTTATATAAAATATCTACAAAAATTTGTTCGCTCATACAAAGATACTACTTAATTTACTGGTCCCCCATTTTGGGATTTCACCCTTCCCTCAACTCTGGACCTTTTGAAACTGTGATCGGAAAGTACAGTGCAGTTTCTGTCATATTACCTACCACACCAGAATTGGATGACTGAAAAAGCGTGTTTAAACATGCATTACTGCAAAAGCGAGCACAACAATGGCTACAGTTCTGTCTTTACTTAGCTTATTTCGTTTGTTCATTTATTCTTTGACACTGTTTTCTTATTTATGTATAGTAATAAAAGTTTTTAAGTGCTTGTTCAGCCATATTTTTTATTAACTTTTCCAAGTCTTCAACGGCAACTTGTTAAATTAAGTATGCTTTCATTCTGCTGACTTTATTCAATAAATCCTTCACACATTTAATCTACTATTATTGAAAATGGCATTCGATAAAGTGTTCAATATTACGATTATTCTCTAGCTCTTGTGCATACAAAATATTCTAAGAGCACTATTTATGGGTATAGGTATATAAGATTGACCCTCGGCATTACCCTCGCTCGGCCTCGGCCTCGGCCGAGGCAAGGATTTTAAGGTGCCTCGGCCTCGGCCGAGGCCGAGGGTCCAAAAAGTACCCTCGGTCCGATCACTGGTCACCATCACATACGTCTAACTTTGCTGTATTAAATGCTGCAAATGATAATTCTGCCGACTGTGTTATTTGCTACAAGTTAGTCACTGATGACGATACTGCTTTATTATGTGATTTTTGTGAACACTGGGGTCATACATCTTGCTTAAAAGTTGACGATCATGACTATGAAACTTATTCAAAGCCCCATTCCACTTTCTATTGTTTCCATTGTAGACCGATTGTGAAAAAATATCTTCATATTTGAACAACGTTTGGACAATTTTGCTACTCAGCTTGCTGACTTACAAAATAAAATTGATCACCTTGAACGTTCACGAAATTGTTCTACTGATTATGATAAAAACGATTTGTCTGCCATGATAAATGATGCGATTGAAAGGGATTCTAAAAAGTGCAATGCCGTTTTATTCAATTTGCCTTTATCGAACAGTGTCGAGGACATAAATCAGGTAAAATCTCTGATTGACTCTTATTCTGATGGTCACGATCTAGTGTCGTCCGATGTTACTCGCGTCTTTCGTGATGGTCCTATTCATGAAAATCGCGTTCAATTTGTCAAAGTTTGCCTGACTTCGGCTCAGGCAAGGCATCGCTTTATCTCACTGATTAATAAGACAGTCCGTGTCCAATCCAAAGGCCCACTTTCGCATCTACGTTGTCGTCCTGACCTATCCTTTCTACAACGAAAACGGCAACGCGAACTGGTTTATGAGCTGAATGATCGCAAATCTCGAGGTGAACAAGGATTATACATCGATTTTTGTGCTGATTGCGTTAAATGTAAACCTAATGTAAATACTAATAGCCCGCGACTCGCTCATTAGGTATCCGCGCCCCAAGATTATTTAAAATTTCAATGTTTTTATGCTAATGCTCGAAGTCTTTTGAACAAACTTAGCAACTTACATTTTTTGCTGAATGAAGAAAGTTTTGATGCTCTATTTTTTTCTGAAACATGGTTTCATATTGATATTTCCGATGGATTATTGTGCCCTGGTAAAAATTATCGCATTTTCCGCTGTGATCAAAACTGTAAACGTGGTGGGGGTGTAGCTTTATTTCTTAAAACTTCTTTTAATGCTATTCAAATAAATCCTCCACCCGCTTTTAAAGCTCCCGAAATTCTAATAACTGATATTTTTGATTCTAATAGAAAGATCAGATTTATTTTGGTTTACCGACCTCCTGATTTTGATCTAGCTTATGCTGAAATTTTATGTAGATGTATTGAATGGGCTTGTTCTGTTCCTTTCCCTTTTGTAATCTTAGGAGATTTTAATTTGCCAAAAATCAATTGGTGGATAAGTTCGGTTCCTACTGATAATCTAAATACCCTATTTTTCGACACACTTTCGGGCACTGGTTTACATCAATTAATAACAGAAAATACTCATGAAAAAATATACTAGATCTTCTCTTTGCATCTGATCAAATTTCTAACGTAAAAGTTGATATTCCTTTTTCTAATAGTGATCATAATTCAATTATATTTGATTGTCTTTTGATGCCAGTCCGTAATCCTAGATCATCTTTTTTTAACTTTCGTAAAGCTGATTTTGATGCGTTAGGTCTAGCACTGTCTCAGATTTCTTGGCCTGATCTTTTTGATACCTGTTCTAATGTAAATGATATGTATAATTTGTTTGTTGGAGTGCTTCACTCTTTAATTTATGCATTTGTTCCATTAACTCACCCCAAGCCCATGAAACGTAAATATCCCAAACTAATTAAAAGAATGTTAACTAAAAAACGTATGCTTTGGAAGAAACATAAACTTTATCACTCCACCGATACAAAAATCAAATATAAATCTTTTTGTAGAAAATTGGATTTTGAAATTAAAAATTTCTCTGCTTCTGAAGAAATTAATCTTCTTTCTGACAAAAGTTTAAAATCATTTTATAAATTTGTCAATAATCGGTTGAATAATCATCGCTCTTTTCCACCTCTTTTTCATGACCACAAAATCGTTTCTGATCCTTTAGAAAAGGTAAATTTGTTTAATAACTACTTTTCTTCTGTTTTTTCTGTTGATAATAATCATCTTCCTTTTTTAGATTCGATGACTGGTTTTGCTTTGCAAACCATTCATTTTGACGCTTGGAACGTGCAACTGGTTTTAAATCAAATAAAAGGTTCTTTTTCTATTGGTCCCGATGGACTCTGTCATTTTTTCTTGAAAAAACTTTCAAATTATCTTGCTGAGCCTTTAGCTAGTATCTTTAATGTTTCTTTTTTGACTAGCACTATCCCCAATTTATGGAAATTGGCAAATGTAACCCCAGTCTTTAAAAAAGGTGACGCGGCTTTAGTGAGTAATTACAGGCCGATTTCTATTTGCTGCTCATCAAGTAAAATCATGGAAAATTTGATTAATTCAAAAATTGTCGATTTTCTCACTACAAACAGACTCTTATCTTCTTCTCAGTTTGGTTTTCAAAAATCAAAGTCTTGTGAATTACAACTACTTAAATGTAAACACAGTTGGACGGTATCTTTGAGTAATAGGACTCCTGTCGATGTAGCTTACATCGACTTTTCTAAAGCTTTCGATAAAATCCCGTTATCTAAGCTTTTATATAAGCTCTCAAAATATGGAATAAAAGGTCTACTTTTTAATTGGCTTGATTCCTTTTTACATGGTCGGTCTCAGCGTGTTTGTATTGACGGAGTTTTTTCTGATTTCATGCCTGTTGGCAGTGGTGTCCCCCAAGGTAGTTGTATTAGTCCTACTTTATTCTTAATTTATATTAATGACCTATGTAATTTGATTGAATATAGTAAAATTTACCTCTTTGCCGATGATGTCAAAATCTTTGGTCCATCTTCTGATTATCATTTAATACAAAAAGATCTGGACAATATTTATATTTGGTCTATAAATTGGCAACTTCCTGTTGCTTCGGAAAAATGTGCAGTTTTACATCTTGGTAAAAATAATCCAAAAAAGCTTTATTCTTTGAATAATATAAATATTCCAAATGATATTTGTTCCGTTCGTGATCTGGGTGTTTATTTTTCCCACAATCTCAATTGTAAGGAACATTTAAATCACATAATTAAAAAAGCTGTTTCTCGTTGTTTTCTAATACACAAAGCTTTTCTTTCTTGTGATAAAGAAATTTTAGTTAGGGCTTATACTACTTATGTAAGACCTATGCTTGAGTATGCTGTTTCTGTATGGAATCCATATTATGCAAATGATATAAATCGTCTTGAAAATGTTCAGCGTAAATTTACTAAACGTCTTTTTGGTTTTAATAGCAATTTATCCTATCTTGAACGCCTAAAGCTTCTTAACCTGCCTTCTTTAGAACTTCGTCGTCTTCACATATGTCTATGTCTCATGTATCAAATTATTAATGGTTTATCTTGTATTGATGCTAATGAATTCTTCATTTTTAGTCAAGGCACTACCCGATCAGTTAACAGTCGTAAAGTTACACTACCAGTTGTCCGTTCCAATGCTCACCTCAACGATTTTTCGCAAAGATACCGAAAAATCTGGAACTCCTTACCTGATCAAATTGTCTCTTCTCCCAAAATCGGTTTGTTCAAAAAAGAGCTCCTAAACATTGATTTTACAAATTTATTGTTGGGGCATACCTAGTTGTATCACTTTCGTGATCTGTGTATGTCCTTTTGTTCAGTCGCTATTTTATCATGTATTTGTGTTTTATCAATTTTCGTGTATTTTTCTGACAATAAACACTTTCTTCTTCTTCATAGCTCGAGCTAGAATTTTTATTAAAAAAACCCATAAAAAAAACCCTTAAAAAACCCAAAAACCCAAAATTCTAAATTTTCAAATCCGGGTTTTTTCCATTCCTGGTAGGAATACCCGAATCAAATCAATTCGGCGCGAACCGCCGAAAATTTTTGTAGTTTTTACCTCTCTAAAGCGCATTTTTAACATTACAAAAATTTTCCACAAATGCCAACCAAGCCCAAAAATTTTTTCCATTTCTCAAAATTTTGGTTGACTACTATATCAAAAAGTGGAAAAAACGGTGCTTTGAAAAAGGCGCACAGACAGAGCAAGTTTAAGACGCTTGTTTTTTTCGCTCATGCACAGTAATCGTTATTTTTTTTATTTACGTCAAAATACACGCATGATTATTGAAAGTAAAATAAAGGCATCTTTATCGACTTAATTGAATTAAGCATCCAGAGTTGTTAATTGCTATTGTCAAAAACCCCAATTTTTCTCAAACTGCCTAAAAAATCCCTTATTAAATGGTAAAGCATAGTCGCGAAATAACCTCAATCGCTAAAATATGCCTCTAATATAGGAAGAAGTATGGTTCAGGAAATCGACATATTTTCCTTTACTATTGGTCAGAAATCGTTAAATTTTGGCTTGTTAGATGTGCAAGTTAATACTGGTACAAATATAGGCACTTTAAGCATAGCGAAAAACTACTTTGAAGTACGATGCCATATTTTTTCAATGTTTTTTGTTGTTTTCTGCATGTTTTGACGCAAATTCTTAGATATATCACTTACATATACCTTATTTCATAAGATTCGCGGTCCGTTTTTCTATAAAAAGAGCTATTATAGTTGAAATTTGAACTGGTAGACATTGTTCACGACAGGTATATATGACGGCACACGCGCATGCTCACGGGAGTTCAAAAAATTATTTTTTTCTGAATTTTTCCTGGAAATCACCTTTCTTGGTCAACTGGTCAAACTTCTTTATTTTGACTAGGCTCAGGCTTAGATTTATTTGGGTGGTAGTCAAGGATGGAAAGAACCTTGATTTGATTATTTTGAATTTTCGGTTTTTGGTTTTTTGTGGGTTTTTCCTGGGTTTTTTTTCGATTTTTTCAAATTTTATTAGATTTTTTAATGGAAATGACAGCTAGAATTTTTACAGTTTTTTACAATTTTTTCCAGCAGCTGCAAGACACGAAGCAAACAGGACAAAATGGTTGTTCAGTCATTTTGTGCGGGGTCAAAATTTACCCCCATTTGTGATTTTTGGCATATTCATCATATTTCTGCCAAATTTCCATGTTTTTGAACTCCATATCAAATTTTTTTACTGTTTCGATGTGAAAACATTGTTTTCTCTTGTACGTACTATATTTATTCATGGCTAACACTAGAAAGAACATCCGTTACATAAAAATTGTTAGTGGGTAATTTTTACCCACACTAGTAGTGCTATGGTTAGAAATCACAAGATGGAGGAAAAACCCCAACTTAGCGAGTCTGTGCGCATAAACTCAGTTAAACAGCACCGGTAAGGGTACTATAAATGACCTTATCAGCCTAATTGATGACAGCCGATTTCGCTTAAATTTTACATGGAGATAATTGTTAAGATTTCTACTGTACGATTTCGTTTACACTGACTGAAGTGCTTATGGTTATTACTTTTCTTTGACATATAAATAGTAACCAGTATCAAATTATGAAATTAAATTTTATTTATCCATTGCTCTTATGTTTTTCAGAGAAATTCGGTCAACAAATTTCGAAATCAGTCGCGAAAGGTGCAAATGTACCTGAAATTGGTTACGCAATATTACATATGTACTTACCTGTAGTCTATTTTACGGAAATCACGACACATTTCACAATAACTGATAAGTATTTTAATTGAATTTTCGCTATGCGAAATTGTACTACAGTAGACTACGTAGAAACCACTTTTGTAGCCGCTCGAATGAGTGCTGAAAATTAATTTCTACACAAAATTAATTTCTGAAAATTAATTTCACGTGAAATGGATTATGCAAATTGTATCGTTAAATTCTAGGATCTTAGACTGCACTTTTAAACAAACCATTTACTCTGCAGAATCATAGGTAGCGCGTTGCGCACCTATAATGTACTTGGGTATCCCAATATATGTAAGTCTACCCAACGGAACAAATCCTGGGAGGTGCGGTTTTCTAGGGGATAGATAATTTAAAAAATTTTATAAAGCTCTTTTTTTATTTACACTCAATACCGAGTATGTAATGAAAGTGCAAATTTTTGCGAAACGTTATAACATATACAAATGTTTGACAGTTTCCTTAGCCAGAGTTGTACACAACTCTCCTTATGCCTCGTACAATTTAATAGTCTACAATTGTAGAGGATAGAATTCTCTAAATACATATTCATAAAATTTAAAACTATCCCCTACAATAAGCTGACAGATTGCGATTATAGCATTGATCTGATATATAGTTATCGTAAGCCTCGGCTTGCTGTCGGTGAAACAGGCTATAAATGTATGCTTTTTGTAAATTGCTTGCAAGTTGCAACGCTCACCTGCTTCGTATTGTGATTGATAGAAAACTATAGTCTGCTTCATTTATCCGAGTTTTAAGCAAATTTTTTCCGAGGCTACAGCAACTCAATCTTATCTACTTACTGTAGGTTATTTAGAGATCACTATTGCTATAGAGGAAGGATGGGTTTTTCAATAGATTTTTTACGACGTAATTTATTCTCGTTTTCAGATCATGCAACTTGGGCAACGAAGTTGCGCACTCAGCTTGTCATAAATGGACCGTTAAACACAATATACTAACATTTTGAACATCGCTGCAAACTTCCGCCTAGCTTAGTGTGGTAGAACGTCTGATTATCGTCAAAGAAAGACGGGTTCAATTCCAACCGCGAGATTTTTATATAGCGCACTTACTGTAGTATGTCCTCGCACTGTTTAAATGCTTGAACTATAGTTCGTTTCATTGAACTTTGAGGTTTTTGAAAAATTTAAAGTTCCTAAAAAAGTGCTTTAAACTAACACAGTATTTATGATAATCCAGAATACACCGAGGGAGACTTTTGCCACTGTCAAGCCGCATTACTGTATCGCAATTTCAAATGACTTTTGTAGCCTGATTCATGCAGATTAAATTGAAGAGGAAACCTCAAAGTTGAATGAAACAGACTATAAGTTTGTTTGGATGTTTCAGTGCATAAAAAATGAAAGAATAACAGCCATTCGCTCTCACTAGCCTTCAAAAAATTTACTAAATAAGCTAAGTGAAACGGACTATAACTGCGATTGTGCTTAAAGGTGTTTTATTTTGTACAGCAAGCAAACTTGTCTTTAATAGGTCGTGCATACAAGTGTGGCGGGCATGCAAGCGTAGCGTACCTATGTGCATGTAGTAGTCTGTTTCACGTAGCGTTAACAATGTCTTAGATTGTTTTGGATGCATCAATGTTTGCTATTTCATCCGATTGGCTTACAAAGTCGCTCCTGGTTTACTATGCATAATTATGTTGCTGTGTTTTCAATCTTTTTTATTTATCAGTTTATTTCAAGCTGCAGGCCGCAGAATATACTTGGTCTATTAGCGTTGCTAAGAAGAAGTCTGATTTTTAACAGATTTTGTGACTTTAGGCATACATATGTACGTACATAGGAAGCTTTTTCCAAGTCCCCTCCTTTAATAACCCACAATTCCAAGTATGCATGTATATCCGTCTTTTTTTGTTCCATCGGAGCATTTCTCCTTGCTTGTTGATGTATACGTACGTACCTAAAGTCTGTTTCATTTATCCGAGAGCTTTTTCAGTGAATGTTTTTGGAGGTCACTCAGTAACCCCTTCTTTCTTATTCACTATAGTTCGCTAGATCTCACTGTAGTAACGTAGCAGAGAAGGGTTTTTCAATGACATTTTTGCGACATAATTTATTCTCGTCTTCAAGCAGATTAATCAACCTGCAGATAAACATCGCGCATTCAGCTTATCCTAAGTTGACACTTTAAACATAATAGACTAAAAATTTTAAGAAACGCCTCGAACTCCCTCATAGCTCAGCGGTAAAAAGTCTGCTTGTCGTTTCGAAGCAACCGGGTTCGATTCCACCCGATAGCTTTTTATTTAGCGCACTTATGTACTTTAGCATGTCCCAGTACTGATTAAATGCCTAAATAAAATTTATATAAGAAGATTAGTGCATTAAAAATGGAAGAATTCCAGCCACTCGCCCTCACTGAGCTGATCTGCCGAATTACAGTAATTCGTCTTGTTTCGCTTAATGTAGCCCTTAAAAGAATTGACTAAAAAGCTCTCACATAAATGAAACAGACTATAAGCGTGAAATATGTAGGCAAAATAAATATTTTTTCTAACCTAATGCTTGAGTTTCCACGTTAGTCAAAAATGTTTATTACTATATGTAGAACCGGTTTTTTCACACGTCTGGTTGAGAAGATAGCTGCCAGTAAGTATGTATACATTCTCTGAAAAACGGCGCGCCCTTCTTTCAATATCCTTTTTGATGCGCCGTTCTTTAGAGGGTGCCCGTTTATTTAGAGGTTGCGAATTATTTTTGTCTTTACAGATGACATCAAGCTGCGTATCAATTTTGCTCACAATATTTGTATTTGATAGGAAACAGATTATGATATTATTAGTTAACTCCTTAAAGTAGGTGCCTAAATGACAACGAAAATATACAAGGTAAATTGAGCAGGTAAGAAATACTCATAATATAATGTTTCTTCACTAAGATAACAATTATTTCAAACCAAACAAAAAATGTTCATTTCCCGAAAAAATGAAATTTAGGTAAAAATGTATGACACCGAGCCTGCTGATCATGATAAAAAACTTGATCTCGATTTCCGAAAAAATAATGTGATATCTTTAGAATTACATACACAAGTTATCAGACACTACAATGTTTATCGATTATCGATTCGAACAAAAAATGTGTATAAAAACATAGCGACGACGCTAATAAAAGTATCGATACATAGGCGGCTACTAAATCTATGAAAAACTTGATTTATGTCAGGGGCAAAAACATCATCTCTCGACGTTTTCGTATTATTGTCCTCACAAAATCGCTAGAAAACGAAAAATTTCAATATTTATAGGGGTCCATAGGATTTTAGGCAATCTTTTGGATTCTGGGGTCTAAACCACATATCACCACCAGACATGCACGTGGGAGGAGAAATTTAGGAGAACTTAGACCCCACAATGGAAAAATGTTGTGAGAAAAATGAGGAAAAATGAAGGCCAAGAAGAGATAAAAAATTAAAAATTTTCTTTTGCTTGAAATTGACCAGAAATTGTCTAATAACCTAGTTTAATGCTATTTTAGCGCTTATAACAGTTTTTAGGTCATTTTGGCCCACAAAAGCTTAAATTTTGACACCCCGTCAGACCGGCTGATTCCCTCCAGATCGACCATGCTTTGCACCCATGGTCACCACACTATTCCTATGATAATATAGGTACTACCAATACGTATCTCCTCGATCAATGACACGACCATGACGAAGACATTTCTAGGAAATCTTTGGATTAGAACTGTATTACATACAATGAACTTCGTTACTTGGGCAGCAGCCCAATACTGGGAAGTCTGGTAAATGTGAAACTGGCAAAAATTAAAAAAAACATACAAAAAATTCATTCAATGGGAAGTTGCCGGATTTTCGGGGTCTAAACCATACAAATGCAGATAGCAGTCGAAATCTAGGGAGTCTGGGTAGTATGCAAAGCTGGTAAAAATCCTAAAAAAACCGTCAGATTTCTGTGTTCTGAGGTCCTTGGATGTTTGGGGGTATCTGTCGGATTATTAGGGTTATGAACGATGGGCAGCAGTAAATTCTGGGGTCTGGGTGATGTAAGTGAAACTAAGGAAAATAAAAAACGGCGAAAATTTAATTCTCAGGTCCATCGATTTATTGGGGGGATATGCCGGATTCTCGAGGGTTTATACCATTTATGGGCAGCAGTCTAATTCTGGGGACTGAATGGTGCAACAGATGGAAAAATCTCGAAAAACAAATTAAATATCTATAATTTTGTTGAGTCTATCGATCGGGGAGTCTACCGGATTCTCGGGTTTTGGGCGCCAAGCTCACCTCTGGTCTTAAACCCCTACCCAAGTCACCCCTACGATCAAGAGTGCTGCACATAGAACCGAGATTATAGCCCATACTGCAGAGTCGTTGGGTATATTGCGGGCATGAAAAATGGGGTTTAATAATAATTACTAAATCCATAAGGGACGTATGGATCACTATTGCCGGCAGAATACGGATACAGATTATAATAGGACCAATACGGAATATACTGCGTATTCGGTAAATACGAATTAGACATTGCATTCTGTAACGTATTTGAAATCGGACCCTCGCTATTGCTGTCTTTATATGAGGAAATTGATTGTAGGGCACCAGAAGCTAAGTTTGGCGGACCATACATCGACGTTACGGACGACTGCTAAAAAAAACAGTGCCTATATGCACGTGCTCTTAAATGGGGTTTGACCAGACATGTACGTGAGGGTGCGAGAGTCAAGCATCCCTGAATAAAAAAATGAAAAATTCTGTGAGGAAAATGAGGCAAAATGAAGACTAAAAACGGATGAAAATTGAAAATTTTCTTCAAAAGTGCTTCAGACTGACCAGAAACTGTGTCACAATGTAGTTTTAATGTCATTTTAGCGCTCATACTAGTTTTTGTGTCATTTTGGCCCAAAAACTCAATTTTTGACTCCTCTCTCCACTAGACCGGCTTGCTCACCCACCTCTCCCTATGATCGGCTATGCTATGTGCCTATGGTCTTGACCCCCCCCCACCAGAATGGCAATTGACCCGCCGCGAAATGGCTGCGACCCGCCCCCCCAATTATCGATTTTTCGTAGGAAATGCTCGAAAGTGTGCTTTTTTAAGCGTTATTTTTGGCTCAAAAGTTTCAAATTTTCGACGCTTAACGCCTTGTACACTCTTTTTTCAATATTTTATTCAATTTAATCGATTTTTTCAAATTATCCTAACATTTTTTTATGTTTTCATGTTTTAGAAGGAACGAGCATTGTCCGAAACGTCAAGCAACGTTGTTTTTGACGCGTACCCATCGATTTTTAGTCCAAAAAAGCAATTTTTAAAATTTTGGCCCTGACCTTTTAGAATATCTATGCCGTACACGAATGGTAATGCCTTAAAATAAACTGAAGTTAAAATCGAATCCAATATGCTTTTTCGACCAGAAGATAAAATTATTGGAAAAATATTCCGCAATAAAACGCGAAAATATAAAAATCTTGTGACCCAAAAGTATAGAAAAAATAATTCAAATTCATTTCACCTTAGAGTAGCGCACTTAATAAGAAAGTGTGTGAATGGGGTACTGGTTAACGACTGAACAAAAAGTAGAAGCACCCATTGTCTAAAGGTGGGTTTGGGGGAAAGTATGAAGTAAAAAGTAGAAACTGAAACAATTAAAAAATAAAATAAAAGTAAACACTAAAAGAATAGTTAGTAAAAAATAAAAAAAACAAGTAAAAACTAAATAAAACAAGTACAACATAGAATAAGTGAAAAATAGATTGGAAAATCCTTACAGACCCACCAGACTTCCACCTATCAATTATTATTCACTTGATTATTTATGTGAATTTTCTGATGCTGATTCTAATGTAAACCGGCAGAAATTAAAAAACAGAGGCCAAAAATCATATTCTCGGGGTCTACCAGACATGCGTGGAGGGTGTTAAGGGTCTTGACTCTATTATTCCCATTAAAAAATGGGTTATTTTCTCGGAAAAATGGGCAACAAATGGATGAAAATTTAAAATTTTCTACAGAAGCACCTATGTACTTTAAATTGACCGGAAACTGTGCAAAAAATAGTTTCAAGGCTGCTGTTTTTAGCGCTTAACAAGTTTTTGAGGTCATTTCGACCCGAAACTGCTAATTCTTAACCCCCTCTAGACCGGCTGACTAGGGTTGTTGTAGTTGACTATAGTAAAACGAAAATTCGTTAACGACGTGTTTTAGGGCTGTTGTTAAGGAAACGATATCTTCTTTACAAGATTCGTCGTTAACGATATTAATTTCGGTAAATAATATCGTGAAAATAATGTAAGTTTTTCTGAAAATACATTTGATCCTCTTCTTTACTAGTTTGCTAAGGAGGCTGCTGGCTGGAGTGAGGGATGGTACAACAGACAGACAGAGCCGATCCATCCAGTCGTCTTAGCCATGCGTACGTAGGTGTGGGGAGTTACCATACAAAAAGTGCATGGGTTTTCCAGGGTCAGGCCAAAACATTTAAAAAGGCCTTTTCTAGGCCTAAAAACGATGGTATATACTATACATACATGAGCAGCAAGATACATAATTCTGGAGGGGCTAAAATCGTCAAAAATCGCTGAAAGGTTTACTGAAAATATAATTCTGTAGGGGTCTACTGTAATTTACAAGGAGTTTTTCAACTTCTGGAGGGAGTTTATGCTCCCAGACCTCCCACTCCACGTGTGCTACCTACAAATCTAGTGCTCTTTCTTTCTAGAACACAAAAAGAAAAATTTCGAAAAAGTATGGAAAAATCGAGTAAATTGAACCAAATTTAGTCAAAAAATGTGTATATAGCTCGAAGCGCAGAAATCTAGTGACTTTTGAGCCAGAAACGAGTTGGAAACGTATGAAAAAGTCACACTCCGTACAATTTTTACAAAAAAAACGACAATTCAGGCGGTCGCAGCCATACAGCGTCCTAGGAGGGGTTTGAGGGAGAGGGGTCTTCATTCACCAGAATATTTTCACCCCGGAAAAATTTTTTCACTCCCAGATTTCGCGAGTTCTTTTAAAGTTTCCAAAAGTTTCTTGAAACTCTGAAGAAAAGGTTCTGTTTTAAGCTTTTTTAGTCCTTATCTGCTCAAAATTGTCAGATAATTGACGCTTCACGCTGTGTACTCATGTTTTGAATATCTTTTGTCCAATTTGTTCGACTTTTTCCGAGAATTTTTTTGTTCTTATGCTTTAGAAAGATAGCGCATCGTCATAAACGCCGAAAAACGATGTTTTTGACCGTTACCTATCATTTTCAGGCCCGAAAAAGGCACAAAATCCACCCCCAGAATTCTTATGCTGTGCATGCCTGGTCAAACTCCCCTAACATTCTCCTAAGGAAACGCTAGTCTTGCTCTTCAAGAATCTGAAAACTCTACCGCAAAAATTAATAAACCATTAATTTTTTAGCGTATTGGGATTTTTGTCGATTTCAACACCCCCCCCCTCCAGAATTTGGCTGCTGCCCATGTGTAATTTAAAACACTAGACCGTAAAAAATATCGTTAACGGACGAAAACGAATCTTTTTTCACTAACGATAACAATGCTACGGCTGACCCACCAGATCGGCCAAGCTATGCATCCATGGCCTATTTCCCACACCTATATGTGTTACATACCCTTGGGCTCTGAAGCTTAGAGAAGAACGTATGGTGTGCATTACAGTCGGTCAGGGCTTAATTCGATTTCGACAGTATCAGCCAGAAATATGAAATCCCAAAACATTAACGTGTGGCGCCGGAATCAAAGAAGTAAATTTGAATTAAATGAATATATATCACGTAAATGTAATTCAATGCCCAAATTTTTAAGCTCTAATTTTGTCTGTCCAAATAGTCTAAACAGATCACATCGGATCCTAATTAACTCTAATCAAAGTCAGTCTTACCGATGGTGTTAATTTCGGTCCAAATTTGTGAATCTTCTTACCGTAACGTCTGTTACCGTAGGGTACTCTCAGTTTGAATTTGAATGGTCTCGGTACTCGTCTCACCATCGTTTCCGCTAAAGAAACGAAATTATAGTCTAACTTCTCCACATTCTTGAATATGCTATCTTATTACCAATCAAGTAATTAGCTTTCAGATCATCATGGGGGTAGGAGGGAGTTAAATTTTGAAGTCAGATATTTCGACAATTGCTGAGGAGATAGAAGAAATAATTGTATTTTCAGCGTTTATGATCGTTGATCACATTTGCTTGCTTGTATCTCATCTCAATAAATAATATATTGATATGAAATTAAACAAATTACATAGTTTGTTCTCTAATCGAAAAAAGTCTTTAAAAAATCAATCGAAAAAACTTAAATCGAAATTCAATCGTCAAGATTCGAGATACAGGTACCTATAACTATTCTGAATAATGCATATTTATACTACAGTCTATTCGCGAAACCTTGTGCATGAAAATCAATTTTCAGCAATCTAAGAGCAGCTACAAAAATGGTTTTTTGGCAGCTTGAAGTAATAATGATTTTTGCATAGAAAAAATTCATATGCCTTTCAATGACTATGCACAGTAATCATGACTGCTATTTCAGTTTGACTCGCTTCTGTACTCGATTTATATCGACTCAAGAATTGAGATCCATGCACGTCAAGTTTTCGTGAAACAGAATATAGATAACTTCTTCCGTAAGTCTTTTAATCGCTGTTACCACCTTGTCAAGTGGTTTACACCTTTGAAGAGACCAACAAAAGTTAATTGATTTGGTAAATTAACCTGCATTATCGATTAAACCTGTCAGCCCGAGTGAGAAACTTTTTAAAACCGTCGTTTTCGGGTTTTAGGCACCCGCTCAGTTCTTCACTTAGGCACACGAAGAACTCGGAATTAATATTATTTTTTTGCACATATAAATGACTAATCGTTCATCTCACTTGTTGTAGCAATCGTAGTACTCGACGCTGTGGCTGAAGAAAGGGCTTTTCAACAATGTAATTGAAGGAATGAAACGCAATTAGAAAATAGAGCCCAAAATTAAAACATTTAATGGAATTAAAACCAAACCACAGGTAGAGTTTGATTACGCTACTTTTGATTCACCTAATTAAAAAATTGACAATAATAAATTAATAATCTGCAATTAATAATCTCTCGGAAAACTTTAGCTGGGCGGCCATGTCATTTCATTTTGACGACATTTGAACTTACATCCTAATTACTTCCATTCGTTGATAGGTACCGATTTTCTAATGTAATCGTGCGTAAAAACATTTATTTATGGAAGAAAATTTTCTCTGCATCGAAGTCACTCCCTGTTCCTTTCCGAACTTGGTGCATAGAACTCGAAAATACAATGAACTTTACACACTACTGTAGTCTGTTTCGAATGTACACATAAGAAACACCAGGAAACATACACGAGCGTGTAGGGGTCGGGTGGGTTTGTATCCCCACAGAAGTTGAAACCCACCACTCCCCTGATTACTGTAGGTCCCTCCCAGAATTCTATTTTTAGTAGCATTTTCGGAAATTTTATCCATCCTGTCCTGACCCCCCAGAATTTCCTTGCTGCCCACGAATGCTAGACACGTAAAGAGTAACCTATTCAACGAGCTGACATGATTGTATTAATGCATTCAATAGATCCAAAATTACCATGAGTCAAAGCGGATATAAAGGAGGGGCAGCCGTCCATATGACACCTGTCCAAGAATGCGGAAAAGTATATTGTTCTGAACATCAGCATTAACCGTTTTTAAACAAGACAGTCTTACCTTATTTAAACAGATCAATGGTTTTCAGCATGAACTTCACGTAATTATTGGGCGTAAAGAACACGCTTAGATTCGTAATCCTTAGGTTACATGTTGCATGAAACATTTTTAAAAAAAATTTAGCATCTGCAACACTCTGGAAATAAATTTAATTTTCATTGTAAACTGAACATAACTACTGGGTGTAAAGAAATCATACAGTCAGATTCGTAATCCTGACCTTACGGAACATATTTGCAAAAAAAATTCACGTTTTGCAATGCTCTAGAAGTATAAAAAATTTGCAGTGTAAACTACACGTCAGTAATGGATGAATAGTGCGAATTTTACAACAGCATTGAGTGTCGAAAATACTAACAGTCAGATTGACGTTACGTTGAAAATTTAAAAAATAAGCTTCGGCAAGGCCTTAGAACTTAAGTTGATTTATAGTAAAAACTTTATACAACCACGGAGTGTAAAGTAGACTTCAGTCCGGCTCGTAATTCTGATATTATTCTAATATTTTTGATCAACATTTATGAAGAAATTAAGTCTATACGGGGGCCTAAAGACAAATAAATATTAGATGAAAACCACTTTACACTACTGTTACGTATAAGCAAATGCGCCCGACTGACGTATGACGTGTGACATCTTGTATATTTTTAGACTTGTCATCAAGTCTAGACTCATAACCGGAGAAGTTGGCAGGAAAAAACGAGAACAAAAGCATGTTTTACGCAACCAATTTTTGACTTTACACCACCCGAAAAAGTTTAGTATTGATGTAAATAAAGACAACTTTCTATGACGTATACCCCTTAGGAGGTACTTTATTTTTTTCTGTTCGACTTATTCCGACTTCTAAATTTAAAACATGGCGAACAAAGCAAGGGACAAAAACGTATTTTTACCACTATCCACCACATTGTAAACTTTAAAAATTTAAACCTTACACCTTATTTAGCGTAAAGAAATTCGGTTCAAGCCAGTTTAAAGCCGCAAAATCGTAGTATGTTTGTATTTGGAGAGCTTCTGTTCCCTGAAATATGTGACATATTGACCAATCAAAAAACGAAAAAACGGCTTTTTTTGTTGAATCTTACACCCCTGATATCGAACTTTACACCCTCATTAGTAGCTCAATATTGATTTTCTCAAACGCAATTCGCCGAGACGTGTAACCCTTATTTATTTTACAATCAATATTGCGTTATTAGTACAGGTGTAAAATTTACACTAAAAATTTTTTCCGCCCAGAGCGTCGTGGATGATAAATTTTTTTTAAAATTTCCTCCGTATGGTCAGAATAGTGAATCTGACCTTTAAACTTTTCTACAGCCACTGTTTGTTAAGTATAAAGAGTTGAACTTTGAATTCATAGGTAGCGCGTTAGCGCGTACCTATAATATACTTACGGTACCCCCAACATATGTCCCCCCTCATAGCTATAACGGCATATATCTGAGAGGTGCGGTTTTTCTGTAAAAAGTAGATAATAAAAAAACTGAGGAACCCGCATTTTGTTTTGTTTACACTAAATACCGAGCAAGTCGTGAGTGTGTAAAGTTTACACCAAAAATTCAAATGATTTGCTGAGGACCAAATTTTTTTTGAAAATGTTTTCCTTGATTAGTAGGTTACCAATCTGGTCTTGAAATTTCTTTACACTCATTAGTTGTTGCACAGGAGTGTAAATTAGACGATTTTTTACTGTTTTCATGTGCACGAGCATATCTAACTCAGTTTTACATTCCATGCAGTCTGATTGATTTCAAAAGGTAGACGGTTTTAAAATCTAGGGGATCTTTTTTATTTTTTTAAAACAATATTTTTAAATTTAGAGGCGGTTTATTGTAAACAGTCTGGGACAAAAAATATTTTTTCCCTGCCATATTCGCCACTTAGTAGACAGAACGTGGTAACTACTTTTAAAATGTGCCTCGTCCCTAAGCGCTACACGTCAAAATTTATTTTGTTTCTTCACAATCAATATTGCGTTATTAGTGCAAGTGTAAACTGTACTCTTAAAAATTTTTTTCCGCCTAGAGGGTCGTGGATGATGAATTTTATAAAAAATGTTCTCCGTAAGGTCAGAATAACGAATCTAACCTTTAAACTGTTCTACAGCCACTGTTTGTTGAGGTATGAAGTGGTGAACTTTGAATCATATATCTATTTTCTAATGCCGAAATGTTAACTCCGTATTGCATATTGTTGGATCAGATTTTTCTTATTTCAGAGTTTTTTGACTCGTGTTTAATACATAATTATTTTTATTATCATAAATGCACTATTCTTAAACTTCAGTAGAATGATGAATATTTTTTACTAATTGACGAAGTGTTAAAATTCGCCGATTTGTCGAGTTGGTGCAGAGGCTGACGCATCCGTTCTCGCATGCGGGTTTAAAAAAGACTAATGGGTTCAAATCTTTTGAGTACTGACTTTTTCATTCTTTTTAATTCTTTCGGCAAAACCATGCACTCTCGACTTGTTTATATCTGCCAACAACTCCGGTAATGAGATTTAAGAAATTGTTTTAGACAGAAATGTACTGTGGATCAAGAGCTATCTTGTGCTTACCAGCAAACTTTTCTACAATCAATGCGCAATTAGTACCAGGGATTTTATTTTTACACTCTGGTGGATGAATAAAAAAAGATTTTGTCCGAGATTTATATGCCAACGTTTTAGATTATGAGTTGGGATGAATTGAATAAAATAGAAATAAAATAACTTTCAAGGACTACAGGTCGAAACAAGCCGCGTTCAAAAAAACGTAATATTGAGTTATTTATAGGGGTATAAAGTGCGAAATCTGAGGTGTAAAATGGGCGAAAAAAACAGTTTATTTTCTATTTTGATTGGTAAATCATATCAAATATTTTGCAGAACATAAGTTTCGCACATTCAAACGTACTACAATCAAAGGGCTACAAACTGGCCCAAGCCGAATTTATTTACACTCAATAAGGCGATAGGTTCAGATTTTTGAAGTTTACAATGTGGTGGACAGTGGAAAATACGTGTTTGTCCATTTTAGGTCGAATAGGATAAAAATGAAGTACTTTCTAAGGGGTAGGCGTCACAACGAATTGTTTTGTTTATATCAACATTTAGCTTTTCCGGGAGGTGTAAATTAAAAAATGGGGGAGTTAAACGTGCTTCTGTCTTGTTTTTTCTGCCAAGTTCTGGGTTATGAGTCTGGACATAATCTCAAGTCTAAAAATTAACCAGAAACCAAATGTGATACGCCAGTTTGTTTGCACTGAAAAGTGGTGTAATGTGGTTTACATCTGATATTTATTTGTCCTAGGACCATTGGACCATTGTTGAGGATTAATCTTTTCATAAATGTTGATCGTGATATCACAGTGATATCAGAATTGAGAATCCGACTGGAATTTTCTTTACACTCTGTGGTTGTGTAAAGTTTGCACTGCATCTTAATTTTAGTTCTAGAGCCATGCGGAAGCCTAATTATTCTCAAAAATGTTCTACATTAAATTAGAATTGGGAATCTGACTGTTAATTTTCTATACACCTAGTAGTTGTGTAAAGTCTGCACCATTCATTTGTTGTCAATATGTAGTTTATACTCCACATTTATTTTACTTCCAAATCTGAGCGTTAGTGTTCCTTACACTTGATATTTGCGTAAAGTTTATGCTGAAAACTTTGATCTGTTTAAATAATGTAAGGTTGTCTTGTTAAATCGGATTATGCTGATGTTAAGAACAATATTGTTTTCCGCGTTCTTGGACTGCTGTCATTATTGTGGCATGTTACTGTATGTGTTTACTGACTTAGGGTACTAGCAAAGAAAAATGCTCCGATGGAACAAAAAAGATGAATATACTTGGAATTGTGGATTATTAAGGACTAGATGAGCTGCCCGGCGTTGCCCGGGCTGAACTTAGGCCTGATATATAGCTATGTGGAATTGATATGTAAAAATCCATAATTTTGATGTTTCTTGGAAAAATCCATAATTTTGATGTTTTTTTATTAATCCGTAATTTTGATGTGATTTTAAAAAATCCATAATTTTGATGTTTTAAAAAAAATCCATAATTTTGATATTTAAAAAAAAACATGTTTTTTAAAAAGGATCCATAATTTTGATGTTATTTTGAAAAATCCATAATTCTGATGTTTTTTAAAAAAATCCATAATTTTGATGTTTTTTAAAAAATCCATAATTTTGATGTTTCAAAAAATTTCCATAATGTTGGTGTTTCATCGTGCCCTATCTTATAGCGTTGAGTATGCTATAGCATTGGGTACTTTATACCGTGTCATATCTTATAGCATTGGATATGTTATAGCATTTGGTATCTTATAGCATTGGGTATGCTATACCGTATCCTATCTTGTAGCATATTTGAGCTGCCCGGCGTTGCCCGGGCTGAACTTAGGCCTGATAGCTATATGGAATTAATATGTCTCTTGTATTTTTTATTTTTCAAGACTTTTGATGTTTTTGGGATATTTCTAAAAAAATTGTTGGTACAAACCATATTTTATTTTTTGGATTTTTTTAAAATGTCTTTTGTCAACCATTTTTTTGATCAAATCCATATTTTTGACGTTACAGAATGGTTTTGAAAATTGTTTAGCCATAATCATATTTTTGATGTTCTGGGGTGTTCTGGAAATTTTTTGTAATAAAACCCATATTGTTGATGTTTTGTGATGTTTTGGAAAATTTTTTTTCGTCAAACCATATTTTTGATGTTTTAGGATGTTTTGGAAAATTTTTTTAATCAAACCCATATTTTTGATGTTTTGGGATGTTTTGGAAAATTTTTTTCGTCAAACCATATTTTTGATGTTTTAGGATGTTTTGAAAAATTTTTTCGGTCAAACCATATTTTTGATGTTTTAAAAATTTTTGGTTTGTTGTAGCAAAGGGTGTCATATATCATGTGATATGTTATAGCTGATGGTATCTCCTATCTTATATCACTGCATGTTATGGCACAGACAGGGTATCTATACCAAACCTATCTTATAGAATTGCCTATCTCGTAGCACAGGGTATCTTATATCCCATACTATCTTATAACATTGCCTATCTTGCAGCTCGGGGTATCTTATATCACTTCCTATCTTATAGCATTGCCTATCTTGTAGCACGGGGTATCTTTTATAACGTTCTATCTTATAGCATTGCCTATCTTGTAGCACGGGGTGTCTTATATCACGTCCTATCTTATAATATTGCCTATCCTGTAGCACAGAGTATCTTATATCACGTCCTATCTTATAGCATTGCTTATCTTGTTGCACACAGTATCTCATACCATGCCTATCTTATAAAATTGCCTATGTTATAGCATCATTTGGTTAAACCTGTATTTTGATGTTTCACAGTGCCGACCAATGCTATAACATATAACAATGTACATAGTGTCGCCAGGCATGCTCCTCTTGGCCGGGGTATCCCTATACAAACAGTATAAACTAATTTTTGAAAAAAATAGCAAAAAATCGGCCATCTCCCGAAATCGTGGAGGCTTATAGCACAGGGGCCAAACCCTGCTCCTTCCCTGCCCAGGGCCAATGGGTGCGTTTGTCGAAATTTCAAGATCGCTACGGCTCCTTCCCCCATTGGACCGACCTCGGCCCAAAATATCAGCCCACCAAATTTCATTGGGCCGGAGCCAACCCGGCACAAACATACGAACATACGAACATACATACATACAAACAAACAAACTTTCAAAAATATATAGTAGATGTAAAAGGAGGGAACTAGGAAAAATCTACCTACAGTCGCAAAATCTGCTAAAAGTCACACTTTCTCTAAGCAACGCGAAAAATGGAAGTATATTCTGCGGGCAACAGATTAAAATAAACCTTTAACCATAAAAATGATTGAAAAAGCAGCACGTTAGTCATGCAGTAGCTATGGGAAATGATATTGAGTAAACTAACAGTCTTTCTAAGCCAATTGAATGAAATAGCAAATATCGATGCATCCAAGACAACTGAAGAAATTATTGCTTTAAAACAGTAGGAAACGCGTAAATTGACTTAAAACAGACTAAATGTAAGTACAGTAGTTTTGAAAAATGAGCTTGTTAAGCGAGAGTTGTAAACCAAGAGAAAAACTTAAAGTTTAAACATACCATTAAATTATGAAGATAATTATAAAATATTTTAAACTAGAAGAAAATGAAAATGGTGGGATTTCAGTAAATTAAAACAAATTTAGAGGATATGATGAAACATTATTGTTGAGAATAGGACGATCACGTGCTATGTATAACGACTCATTGATTAAAAGATCAAAAGAATTGGATGCTCGACTAATAACCTTGAAGCAATCTGATGTAATTGAATGATTGCTATTCGAGACATGTTTGTGAATAGCAGATAAGCTATCACCCTGAATTGGCTTTCCTGTAGCAAATGAGATGCCAGTATGTTCTGCAATTCTACTCCCAAAATGTCGGCGAGTTTCGCCAATGTAACTAGCCATACAGCTAGAACACATATACTTATATACTAAATTTGAGAGTAGCTTAGCAGGTACAGCATCCTTGTTCTTGAAAAACCGGCTTATACACATGACAGGTTTGTAAACAAACCTTACTCTAATCTGAGGGTAAAATGCAGATATAAGCTTTAGAATTCTGCTGCGTATATTGTAGCCATGCACACCAGTATAAGGCAAAACAAGAGAATAGCATAATTTATCACAACCGACTTTTATTTCATCACTCTTATTATACACCTTTGTCATAAAGTCTGATATGACCTTATCAATCAAGCCAAGGGGATACTCATTTTGCAGTAGAGTCTGCTTCAGCTTGTCAATATCAGAGACAAAAGTCTGATATGAGTTACAAATCATGTAAATGCGAATCACAAGTGTCCTTATTAAAGCAACTTTATAGGCAAAAGGAATGAAGCTAGACAATTTGGTATAAAGGCCAGAAAATGTAGGTTTCTGATATGATGATGTCACAATATCATCGGACTTCCTTTCAACAAGAACATCAAGGAAATTTAATTTCTTGTCACATTCAGTTTCAAATGTAAACTTCATATTAGGATGTTGCTGATTCATGTAATCACAGAACTTAGTAGGCTGATTTCTGTCAGAAAACACTACAAATGTGTCATCAACATAACGTACATAAAACTTGGGTCTGATCTTTATATTGCAGTCTCTGAGCCACTTTGTTTCATGATAGCTCAAGAAAATGTTGGCAAGAACTGGGCCAAGCGGATTACCCATAGCAACACCATCTATCTGTTGATAGATTTTACCATTACACGTAAAGTAACACTCTTTAACTGCAAGTTCTAGAAGCAGTTTGAATTGATGACAATTCATGTTATTTACTAACATGACATTTTGATCATCAAATAGTTTCCTAATACATATATCAATAGTCTCATTGAGTGGAATATTAGTGAACAAGCTTTGAACATCAAGACTAGCCATAAAATGATGGCTTTTGAATGTAAAAGCCTTAAGTCTTGTCAGGAAACTACCAGTGTCACATAAAGTGTATTCATTTGTACTTATGTCTTGCAGGATCGGCACAAAATAACTTAGCCAACTTATAAGTTGGAGTGTTGATGGCTGACAAGATCGGTCTTAGAGGTACATCTCTCTTATGGGTCTTAGGTAAGCCATATAGTCTGCCATAACTGCATCCTACAGGATTTATACTTTTATACACATCAGCAGATAGTCCATTTTGCTTATGAACCTTCAGTATACGGGCTGATATGCGTTTCTGAACTGAACGTATAAACTGACAAGGATTACAGTCAATGACTTTGAACTTTGAGATATCATTCAAGACATCATTCAACTTCCTGATGTAGTCATCTTTGTTCAAAATTACAACTTGGTTACCCTTATCTGCTTTTAGGAAAATGATATTCTTGTCTTTTGACAGATTACTGAGGATTTCATAGTCACACTTTGATAGATTATCACAATGCTTCTTATCATAATTAAAGTATGAGCTAAGAGCAATGTCACGCAATTGATTCTTGATCATTTGCATTTTTACATTATCACACTTAAAGGCAGTTTGTTTATTGAGGAAACCCATCAGTTTCTCAAAAGGCAGCAAATAATCACCATATTCGATCTTCCTAGGTGTAATAGAGTACTTCATACCATAAGACAAGACAAGCTTCTCATGAGCTGTCAAAACTCGGTTACTTAAATTAACCACAATCTTGTCAGGATCGATACTATTAACACTTTTATGCATAAGCAAGTTTTTTACCTTCTTGCTATGCAACTGTCTAACATGGTTGAGAGATTTAGACACATTGCGTCTAATGTATGTTAATGATACCTGAGAATCCAGCCAGGATAATCTTGAATCAAACAAGGTTATCTGTGCCTTCAAATCTCTTAGGACGCTTTCTACCTCTTTGATTTTACCTTTCAATTCCTCATTTAGCAAAAGCCTCTGGCATGTTATGTAACACTTAGAACGCTTAAGCATTCTATTAGAAACCTTGAAAGCCAGAAATTTAGGAAGTAAATCATTATCAATGCATTCCTTAAGAAATGCAACATCCAACTGAAGCTTATCATAGCGAAGTTGAAGCTTCTCAACTTTTCTCAATAGCAACACAACTCCATGATCATACTTATTCTTCAAATATGTGAATATATTTAGCTTTAAACGAATCTTGAAAAGAAAAGCAAGAATAAAGAAAAACTGTTTAAGTCTAAAACTCACCAGGCCCTCAAACCCGCCCTTACCTCCTCCCATCCTAGATGTTGTAGCAGTAATAGAAGTTATCTGACTAGCTGAAGTTGTTTGATTGACAGGCGATTTTCTCCCATTATGCCTCACTTGACCAAAAATATTCGGAAAATTGACTTCAGTAGCAGAGGGGGAAGCAATCTGACCAACCAAGGCTACTGGAGTAGGGTGTGATTCGCTCCCATTGTTCCTCCATTGTTTATCGACTCTACCACATTGAGCTGACGTTTCGACCAAATCTTTGGCCATCTTCAGAGCATAACTGTAGAAGCGACTGTGCACTAGGTAATAGTTTTGAAAAATGAGCTTGTTAAGCGAGAGTTGTAAACCAAGAGAAAAACTTAAAGTTTAAACATACCATTAAATTATGAAGAGAATTATAAAATATTTTAAACTAGAAGGAAATGAAAAAGGTGGGATTTCAGTAAATTAAAACAAATTTAGAGGATATGATGAAACATTATTGTTGAGATTAGGACGATCACGTGCTATGTATAACGACTCCTTTGATTAGAAGATCAAAAGAATTGGATGCTCGACTAATAACCTTGAAGCAATCTGATGTAATTGAATGATTGCTATTTGTGCACTAATTAATCGGCTCCTGCTTTGCTTGCTATAATGTTTATAACAAAATAAAACAACTTTAAATACAAAACAACTTAGTTTTCTATCAATCAAGATACGAAGCTTGTCAGCGTTGCTACTTGCCAGCAATTTAAAAAAAGTGAACATCATAGATTTCGTTTATACACTCTTATCTGAAACTTCGAACATTATTTTAAAATGACACTTTGTTCGAAGCCGCAGAATTTACTTCGATTTTTTGCGTTGCTTATAGAAAGTGTGATTTTTAGCAGATTATTGCGACTTTAGGTAGATTTTTCCTAGTCCCCTCCTTTTACATCCTCAATAAATCAACAATTCCAAGTATATTCATCTTTTTTGTTCCATCGGAGCATTTTTCTTTGCTAGTCCAAAGTAGATTCGTCTTTTTTGCTCTATTGGCGCATTTTTATGTGAACATATTAATAGTCGTTGAAATTGAAACTCTTTCTAAAATTTTAAAATTATTATTTAGGTCTACCAATCTATAAAAAAATTTCTTGACACAATTTGATTTAATAATGCAGGATTTAAAATTTAGCGATGTGTTGATAAATTTGTTCCTAGCCTTAAAAGTGATTTAAAGGTCTGATGCAATTTTGCCGCGCATCGATATGGGGAAGATCATCCACCAATTCGATTTACTGCAGAATACGACTTCCTATCGCATAAGTTTACTACACACTGACGTAAGAATTTCAAAAATCACGATTAAAATAACAAAAAACACTTAACTATACGCATAGGATCAAACGGATATAAATTTTGACACAATGACCCGAATTCACAAAATTGAAAACGAGTGTAGGAATCATACATGGGCAGCGACCAAAGTCTGGGTGATCTGGGTGGTGTAAGACTGCCAAAACTCCCAGAAAGACGAGAGAAAAATTCAATTTTGGGGTCTATAGATTTTTTTGGTGGTCTACGGATTTTGGGGTGTCTGAACCCCCAAACTCCCTAAGCCCATGTGTGGTAGGCTCTTGTTCAAACAAGTTTTGGAGCATGAAATGCCAAAAAAGGGGCAAAACAGTAGCATATCCATCCAGCGGAAATTTTAGACGAAAAAGCAACAGGAAATTTGTTGCAAAATACGCGCAAATTAGCATCACTGCAACAGAATACACAAATAATGAGTAAATATTCATACAATGGATAAACAAGCCATTTATTTTATGAAATCAACATCGTTACTCATCGAGTTCTCACGTTGTTTTCGATCATTTACCAGTAAATAGAAAAAATGATCATGGAATTCAGCTAGAAACGTCAAAATTTAGGCATTTTTGCAGGCATACTGTAGAAAATCAGTCTTTCCGGCATAAATCGCGGAAAAAAATGGAAACAAATTAAAATTAAATTGGGATCCTTCTGTATTTTAGGGTCTGAATCCCCTTAATCCCTCGCTCATGTGTAAATAAAGCTTATAAATCCAATAATTTGATCATGACGACAACATTCCTAGAGCATCTTCAGATTGAAACCTGAGCCACAATTATTGCTTCATCCTATACAGTCGTCGGATAAATTGCGGGCATGACGAATGGGGCGTAAGAATAGGGCATTCCGTAAGAGGCGTAAGGATTACCATAATAAGCGGCCATGCCACCATCAGAATACTGATAAGGATTGTAATAAGACCAATACGGATTATACTGCGTATTTTGCGCGTACGGATTTGACATTACATTCTGCAACGTATTCGAAATTGCGCCCTGCTTATTATAGTCAAAATATTGTGGGACGTTTGACTGTTGGGCTCCTGCGACGGAATTAGGCGGCCCATTCATCGAAGTCATGGCCGAGGGCTAGTATAAAGAAGACAGATTTTTCCTATTTCAACAATCACATTCTGGGGGAAGCCGACGGGGCCAAATTGCCAAAAATAGTACCAAAAATTAAATTTCTGGGTCCATCGATTTTCCCTGGGAGAGGGGGTCCAGCAAATTATGGGGGGTTCAGCCGGACCCTACGTTGGCAGCCATTAAATTCTTGAGGATTCGATGAAGCCAAATTAACAGATACAGCAACAATTATTCAAGTCTGGGGTCTATCGATGAGGGAATCCTTCAGATTCTGGGAGGTCCATAGTCCAGACCACACCTGGGCGTGGGGTTGGGGGGGGTATGCACCCCCCCCAGAAACCAAAATACCCCCCCCCCCAGAAATCAAAATACCCCCCCCCCCAGAATTCAATTTTTGAAAATGTTTTTCGCTTTTTTCGCAATTTTTTGATGCCAATGGATAGTGCTTGATGAGAAACGTCGAAAAATGGTGTTTTTATCACCATACCATCGTTTTTAAGGCCATTTTTTGACCTTCAAAAAATCTTGCACCCCCCCCCCCAGAAATTTCTTGCTGCCCACGTATGGTCCAGACCCCCAGACCCTTATGTGTGTGTTGTGTGTGCGTCCCTATTCAGTGTCGTAAAATTGGAATCGAATATCTCTTATGTGTTTCTAGCCCAAAGTATAAATCAATATAAAAAACATGTACATAAAAATAAAAACTCATGCGACTTAAAAACTTAGTAGAGGTAGAAATGATAATTTGAAGTCGTTTTAAATTAAAGCCATGTACTTTTCTGGAAAATTTGCGATGGCTTTTACGGGGTTTGCGACCAGACATGCACATTGCACAGTATGGAAATAATGGGGGAAGGGGGAATTTAAAAGTGGATTTTTTGGGCATGAAAATGCTGGGTACGCGTAGCAAATTGAACAAAAGATAGTCAAAACATGAGTACTACGGCGCGAAGCGCCTAAAATTTGACACTTTTGAGCAACTAGATGGCTAAAACCGCCCAGGAAAGCACCATTCATACGAATTCGCAGAAAATTGGAAACTTTCAAAAATCGCAAATTCTGAAAAGGTGGAAAAATTTCTGGCGGGAGGGGGAGTTTAAAACCCTGCTTAAGCCCCAAGATCATTTATGTTTGCGAACTACCCATTTTCAAAAGAAAAGATTTTAGGGAGTCCGGGAGTCCGGATGGACCTTCGATAAAGCTAAAAATTCCAGCATACTCACCAGTATTAAATTTTTTATTCTAGCAGCTTTCTGATCTGATGAAAAATGACGAAAACTGATGCTCTTGCTCCTAATCACCTATTTACGTCGTTTTTTCAAACGGTTGTTATTCCACATAACTTTTCCAGATTTTGTTATTACTTGTATTGTGACTTGGTTCTTCATATTATTGGTCTACACTTCACAATCTCACAGAGAGTTGATAAGTTAATGAGTGGATAGTATAATGTTCTGCGGAGTACCTGAGACTATTACTGATTCATTCAGGACAGGGACGGGGATGCCCACCAAAAGCTGGCCTGCTCGTAACCCCCACTAAAATCTGGTCGGCTCGCAACCATAGGTGGGCGGCACCAAAGCTCTTGGGGGGTGCAAGATTTTTTCAAAGGACAAAAGATGGCCTTTAAAATGGTGATATGGCGGAAAAAACACAATTTTTCAACGTTTCTCATCCAGCACTATCCATTGGCATCGAAAAATTGCGAGAAGGAAGAAAATTTCAAAAATTGAATTTGGGGGTGCATATCCCCCAAATCCCCCCATGCCCAGGTATGCTCGTAACCCTGTTCTCAAACACCAATATTTTCAACCTCACTTCCAATTTTGGGCAAAAACTTGTTTTTCCGGCCATTTAAATGTACTTTTTGTGCCATGTTGTTCAAAAATTAAAAGTCATTTACCGTCTACTCCTATAATGAACGGCAACTTCCAATCTAAATTTAGAGCCGTTACATGTCTGCTACCATCTATTAGACTTACAAAAGTGAGGAATCGTACTGATGGCGATACTTCAGCTATTCCTGAGTTCGGCATTGCGTGATTCTGTAAGCTCGTGCAATGGGTACAAGTGCTGTGCTGCGTACTTGTGGGGCATATATTACGTGCTTGTCCCAAAAAATCTTTTTTCAGTGACTTTTTACTTTTAACAATAATCACGTCATAAACACGACTTTTACATTTCTGTCAGTGCATTTCTTTCTAGAACATAAGATCACAGAGAAAGCTTTAAAACCTTCATTAAGTTTCATATTTGGGTACGAAGGTACATTTGACAAGCACCCATAAAATTATACTGTTTAGGTAAAAATCTTTTAAGATTCCGATTTTTCCTGATTTCTGGTAAACTGGGTATTCTACTACTAGGAACAGACATGTACCCAGAAGATATGATTATTTAAAAGTGAACAATAGAGAATTTCTTTGGAAAATAGATACAATAATGTCAAAAAATGGATAAAAATAACAAAATCTTATACAAGAGTGCTTGAAATTGATCAGAAACTATGAGCTAAAATGCAAAAAGCGTTTCCAAATACGTCAAGCTAAAATCATAACTAAAAATAGATTTACACTAAATAAACAGATTTAAGTGGAATCTAATTTCAAGCCGACTTTTGGGCTTTAATTCTGCCATAACTTCCAAGCAGTTTTCTCATTTTTTCGTATAAGGCTTTCATACAAGTTAATCTCACCACTGGTATTAATCTAGGTCGAAATTTGTACAACTTCTTTCTAAAACGTTTGTTCCCGTAGGGTACTCTGACTTTGAATTTGAACGTCCTGGGTCTCTTATCGATCATCGTTTCATTGACTAAATGACAGGTGAAATTATAGCCTAATTCCTCCGATTTCTCGAATACGCTATTGTAGCCAAACACAGTGGTAGGGGTCTGAATGTCCGACTGGACCTCCACACTTATTCAAGACAGCCCCACCATACATGCATTTACAGAGTGCGAATTCTAGGTTCAGCTCGCAAAGCTTTTAAAAAGCACTTTTTTGGGCTATACAAAGCTTGGGTAGCGACAGAATCAGTATTTCGACGTTTTAGACGGAACTCCTTCTTTCTAGAACAAGAAAATATAACAAATTCAAAGGAAAACTTTGAAAACATTTCGAGCAAATTGGACAAAATGTAGTCAAAACGATTAGGAATATGGCGCGAAGCGCCAAAATCTCGACACTACTGGCCAAAACATAGCTAAACGCTTTACGAAGCATACTTTCTAACGATTTTTTCGTAAAATCGATTAATCTAGGGGTCATCAGCCATTTTTCGGGTGGTCAGCAGCTATGCCGCAGGCAGTCAAAGAAAATCATTTCCCATGAAACCCCTCCCAAGAACAAGCATGAGTCCTACCCATACGTGGGCAGCACCAAAGTTCTGGAGCGGAGGGTGTTAGATTTTCAAAGGTAAAAACATGGCCTTAAAAAATGGTGGTATGGCGAAAAACACAATTTTTCAACGGTTCTCATCAAGAACTATCCATTGGCATCAAAAAATTGCGAGGAAAACGAAAACAATTTCCAAAAATTGAATTCTGGCGGGTATTTTGTTTTCTGGGGGGCATACCCCCGCCAAACCTTCCCCCACGCCCAGGTGTGGTCCCACGCAACAAATTTATTTTAAATTCAAATTTAAATCAAATTTCGCCTGCCTGCTTATAAGGGTTCGGACTTTCGAAACCAAAAACACAATCACTGACCATCAGAACACCGTTTTTGACAATGTTTTTATATTTTTTTCGCGATTTTCTCGAACGCATTAAATATTTTGAAATATTCTTAAACATTTTTAAACATTTTTATGCTTAAACATTTTTTAGACCATGTACCCAGCCAGAATAAAAGGTGATTTCAGAAAAAAAGTTGCTTTAAGACGATAAAGCAACTAAAATTTTGGAAATTTTCCTAATTGATTTCAGATAAAAACAACGAGAATTATTAGCGTGACAACAACCAGAATGAAGACAAAGATTGAAAAAACCCAAAAATAACAACAATGAAGGCCATCAAAAACGCAGTTTTCAGTCCACAATGTAGAAAATTCCCATCTAATCTCCTAAAATGAAACACCATGGGCTAAAATAAATTATGAGACTGCTTATGCATTTATACCATCATGAACACTGATAGACTTAATCAGGCCCGTATCCAAGATTTTATTCAGGAAGAAGGCGGAGGTAAATTTTGAGGTCAGATATCTCGAGAACCATTAAGATATAGGCAAAAATAGAGGTGTTTTTGAGCGTATTCCAACGAGCTTTACGCAAGAAAAAAGAAAATGTCCAGGAAAAATTCAAAAATTTTCGCTTTATTCCATCATGAATCTATCGTTTGAACAATATGAACATCTAATTTCTCATCATTCAATCTACGAATAATTTACTAGCTTCTGTCTTTGAAACTAATCTTTGTAATTTACAAAGAAAAACAGTTCAGAAAACGAATAAAATTTTATATGTTCTACATGTCTAAATCGAATGTGAGCGGTTTTGGGTGGGCTATAAGACAAAAACAAAAGATAAATAATAATTCCGGTGCGAAGCGTCGGAAAATTTTGAGTTTAGTAGCTGAAAAGATCGCTAAAAACCTGTTTTAGTGGTGTTTTGGACCTACTTCGAGAATTTTTTATTCTCCCTTTTGGGCACCCTTGTGTATTTCAAAAATTATTTCCTATTGCCGGTGGAGGGGGCCTGCCCCCTAAATACGGGCTAGGATAGAATACTGCATATACAGTACGGAATTCCAGAGAGTCAATCCCAAATTTTTTTAAATAAAATACGTTTTTAGAGCTCAAGAACGGTAGAAACATATTCAAAGCCCCATTTTCAACGTTTCTCGCAATTCGCTTTCTTTATACAAACATAATGACATGAAAAATTTCTTAAAAATTCTTATCAAATGAAAGAAAATATAGTCAAAAAATGACAAAACACTGCATTTCAGGTTTGGTTTCGCTAAAAATGTTGAAAACAGCATGCGTTCTTCGGTTTTTTTGGAAAATTGAAAGTTCTGGGAACTCAGACAGTTATTTTGCTGAGAATGGTCAGTAGCTATTCTGCGGGGAGGTGGGTCAAAACTCTCCCAAGAAAAGATATGAATAAGGATTGCGGATATCTGGGAAATTGAAAGTTAAGGAACTCAGCTAGCTTTTTTGCGGACAATAGTTAGTAGCCATTCTGCGGGAGGGGCTGTTAAACTCCTCCAAGAACACATATGAATAAGGACTGAGGATTGAAAATAGATAATTATAAGGAATAAATAACAAGAAATAATAAGGACCTCTCTGGTCAAATACAAAAATCCTGGAAATATTTGTGCCAGCCATCTTTTGCATATTTTTGGACGTAATCATTTGGATTCTTAATTTATTTATCCAGTAATTTTAGCAATATTTCAGCGAAATATCACTCAAAATTTTAGTTCGGAAGGTAGTTTTGTTCGCCAGGCCAGGAAAAAAATTGTAAAGTTTTCGAATTGACAGCATAATATGGCTGCAAGTGTCAAGAAATTTAGAAATAAAATGTCGCAAACGAACCGCCTGAATTCTGTACAGTGTGGAAATTTTATGATTTTTCGCAAAATTTTTCTTAGAAAAGCAAATAAATTAAAATAATTAAAAAGCAAAATATCTAAGCACACATTTCAGATGCTAATCTTTCAAAGTCTTCAAACACTTCAACAATGCTGAATTTCTATCATATAAAACTCATTTCTAATTAACTTACGTGCAGCCATTTCTTCTTCCTCTTTCTTTTTTATTTCTTCTTCCTCTTTCTTTTTCTTTTCTTCTTCCTCTTTCTTTTTCTTTTCTTCCTCCTCTTTCTTTTTCTTTGCTTCTTCCTCTTCCTTTCTCTTTGCTTCTTTCTCTTTCTTTCTCTTTGCTTCTTCCTCTTTTTTTCTCTTCTCTTCGTCCTCTTTGATTAATTAATAATATCTTGATGATTTTAGCTTTTTTGATTTTGGTCGTTGCTCATTTATGAACTTAGAGCTTATACATGTGCTAATAACATTGCCAAGAAGAAGCGAAGTAAATTTTCTATGTCACCAAATGAAATATAAAATACGAAAACATATTAATATTGGCAAATACATGTAAATATATGTAGAAACATTATTCCATAATATCATATTTTTGTATGATAAAAGTACGATTAGTACTTAAATCACGTAGTAAAATATCATAAAAAAATATAATCTATCAGCCTCACAGTAGTATAGGACAAATTAAATAAATGAAATCAATAAATTTACAAACAAGGTCCATAAATGCCCAGGAAAGTAAGAGTTTATTATGAAATTATGAATTATCAAGCTAAGGAAATTATCCCAAGCTTCGTATTGTAAAAAATTGGAAATCAGTAATTCAAGATAAAGATAAAATAAAATCAAGTTCAGAGGTGATAAACTTCTCATTATAAACTTGAATCAATCATAAATTTTTCGGAATTTTCCGAAAATACATATGGCTAAGGTGTATATTCTTTTTGATTCATTTTTATTCTATTCATATTCTTTCACTGAAGCCATCCATGCTAAGGCATTATCACTTAATTTCATTGGGTCTGAAAGCCGGATTAAAAACTAATTAAAACGATCGATGCTGTCAAGATACGAACGTTTCGCGCCCAATTCTTGCTATTTATTAAAGAAAAATGAATTCTTTTATTGTGGCGAACATTTCACATGTCATACGTTTATCCGAAACATTCACCTTACGGCTTACCAAAGTGCGTAAATAGGTATTCCATACTTAATCACCATCAGACATCCTGAGCATGGGAGTTCAGGTGGGGGGAGTAAAATTCTAAAGTGCTTTTTAGGCTTAAAAATACCGATTACGCGTCAAAAACATCCTTTTCGGCGTTTCTGACGATGCATAATCTTGCTAGAGCAGAGAAACATAAAAAATTTCATAAAAATATAAAAAAACCGAATAACTTGAACAAAAATATTGTCAAAACAAAGTATCCCTTATAACAGCGGTGAATCAAGGATTTCCGAATATGAGGCTGTGCCTCGCACATAAACATGAAGGTTCTACGGGCCTGGCTGGACCATATATAAACAGCATGTCTGATCAGAGGGGGTTATCTGGCCTTGAGGGGGAAAAAGATAGAGTTTTTCTGTGTCATAATGACTTCAAAAACTGGTATAAGCGTTTAAAATAGCTTTAAAGCTAACTTAATACATAGTTTCTAGTTAGTTCCAAGCATTTTTGAAGGAAATTTTAAGTTTCTATCCATTTTCGGCCTCCTTGCCCCAAAAATTTTTTAATTTTTTTCCATTCGGACGTGCAGACCCGCAAACCCTTCCCAAACGTGCATGTCTGATTTGTATATTCAGAGAATCAAGCGGACACCTCTAAATTCTATGGAACCCTAAATTAAATTTTCATTATGTGAAAATCTCACCACAACGGACTTGACGTGGGCGTGGGGAGAAGCTCGGGAGTATGAACCCCCCGAAGGCCGAATATCCTATCCCTCCTGAATGAACTAAAATACGCAGTCCAAAAATTCAATTTTTGAAATTTCGATTGTTTTTTCGCAATTTTTTGATGCCAATGGATAGTGCTCGATGAGAAACCTTAAGAAATTGTGTTTTCTTGTCAAACCACCATTATAAAACCAATTTTAAGGGCATTTCTGACGTTTAAACAATCTTGCATCCCCCAGAATTTCGGTGCTGCCTACCTATGCACCGAAGCAACAGAATTTCGTTGTTGATGCAGGGTCATCCTCATCATAAGACTTCAACTTCAGGAAGAAGTGATTTAGGACTCTTCGAGCTTTGATTGGATAGAGGAAAACTTACATTCATTGCATTGGTTGATGAGACTGACGATATTTTTTGATATAGTCATACTATAATAAATTAATAAGAGATTTCAGAGACAGTATATTTTTAGATTTTGATCGCAATTAGTTCCGTCCACATATGGGCGTGGGGGTTTGGGGTATGCACCCCCAGAAGTTGAAATACCCCCCAGAAATCAAAATAACCCCCCAGAATTAAAATTTTTTTGCTTTTTTGGCAATTTTTTGATGCCATTGGATAGAGCTCGATGAAAAACGTCGAAAAATGGTGTTTTTTTGCCATACGACCACTTTTAAGACCATTTTTTGACCTTTGAAAATTTTTTCACCCCCTCCAGAAATTTTCTCACCCCCCAGAATTTCGGTGCTGCCCACCTATGGTTCCGTCTATTGTCGTTTCGCGAGAAAGTTGAATTTTGTTTAAGACCGCCTCTCGGTCAAATTTATTCCATTACATTTATTACCTGCGTCCTTTCCGACGGCTTCATTCTTCGCCATTTCCTGACTGGCCACTGATATGTACAAGAAAAGGTCAGTGTAATGAAAGAATTGATCTTGCAAGAATGTGAGAATGAAAGCCAAATTAAGAGAAGGCTTCCGATCAGACGATCATTCTGCTATATATTTCCTAATTTTTAACCCTCTCTCAAGAGATACTTTCGAATTTTAAATTGTACGGGTCAATGTTAAAGTGTTCAGTTCGTATTTCTGCAGTAAAATCAACGTTTTACTTTTAAGTGTCATGTATATCTACTCCTGCGAGATATAAAATTAGTATTTCAACCCCTCTAGGTATCATAGATGCCCAAGGTTAGGGTCAACGGAGGATAGAGGTGAAATCCCAAAAATCCAAAAACAGTAAATTCACCGTTCACGACTTTTTTGCTGTTTAAACGATCAAAGTGGTAGAAAAAAGCCTATACAATATTCTTCTCGTGGCTATATCGCATTTAAAAGCATTTTTAGTACATTCCAACTGCATTATTTCACTTTTAATGCTGAAAACTACAGAAATTGATTAATTTTGGGCGCTTTTTGAATAAATAAAGCATACAAGTACTATTTTGGCGCGGAGCGCAAAACAATTGTGAGATTTGAGCCCCTTTTGACCTCAAAAATGATGAAAAGAAAATCACCTTAAAGTCGCCGGACAGTGCTTGTCTGGTACCTTTCAGCGGAGGAAATACCTTCAACACCCCTATCTTTCGCAACTCAAGTTTTACATTTCACAGCAGGAAACTATCAAAAACGCGCGAAATGACTTATTTTACAAATTCGCAGCGGATCCCTACAAAATGTTAAAATTTATCCCAATAAATTCTTGACTTGAAAGCTAAAAATCAGGACTTATAAACTATCCTATTTTCGACCATGCTGAATTGAGGGCGCAAGTTATAACCGTAGTCTTTCAAAAATCCTGAGACCAACAATAAAGGATTGAATCACAAAATTTTGTAGAGCAATGATTCAAATTGAAAAATAGAATGCAAAATTTTCTTAAAAAATACATCATGTCTCTGATTATGCACGTATGCAAGCCCGTATATCCAGGATAGGACCATCAATAGAGGAAGAGGGCGAAACCAACATAAATTGGATTATATCTTGGAAACCTCGTTGACATAGCTCCCAAAATCGAATTTTTCTACATTCTTCAACATGCTCTTTCCATTAAGATCAATATATTCGAATACCTCGAAAAAATTATTCACTTTATAGGCGGTAAATAAGTGTCATTTTCGACTCGCTCGAAACAAAATCATAGAAAATTCATCAAATATGTCGCGGCCCATAGAACATTTTGAAGATTTTACGGCATAAAGAAATAATCTATCTTCTGTCCGTGGGATATCATACCATTGAAACAAAACATTTGTTGGTTGATAAGCGTCAAAAAACATTGTTTGTCGGCAGTACCCAGGATTCTATCTCGGAAATGGGGGTTTGACTTGAGACATCTCGAGAACCATCGAGATATGGGCAAAAAAAGAAATTTCATTTTCGAGCGTATCTCAACGAGTTTTATGCAATGGTGAAGAAAACTTTCAAGGAAAAATTTGGAAAAATTTTCGCTTTATCCCGTACTCATATTACATATATCCATCGTTTAAAACAATCTAAACAACTGATTTCTCATAATAATTTACTAGCTTGTCCTTGAAGTTAGTCTATGTGATTTACAAAGAAAAACAGTACAGAAATTAAATAAAATTTTACATGTTCTACATAATATAGTCAAATGTGAGCGGTTTTGGGTGAGATGAGATAGAAACAATCCGGCGCGAAGCGCCGAAAAATTTTGAGTTTATTCTAGCTTAAAAGTACGCTAAAAATCTGTTTCGTGATGTTTCAGACCTACTTCGAGAATGTTTCATTTTTTCCTCTGGTGAAACCCTTGTGTCTTTCGTAAGTCAATTTCCATTTCCGGGTGGTGAGGCGCACACCCTCGCCTCCTCAATACGGGCTAGGATAGAATACTACATGTACTGCATGGGAATTCCGGAAAGTTTAAGCCGAATTTTTTCTCAATGTACGTTTTTAGAGCTTGGGTTTGGTAGGAACACGTTCAGAACCGCGTTTTTCGACGTTTCTCGCAATTTGCTTTGTTTATTAAGACATAATAACATGGAAAATTTCCAAAAAATTCTTATGAAATCGAACAAAATACAGTCAAAAAATGACAAAACACTGCATTTGAGCTGAAGTTTTGCTAAAAATGCTCAAACCGCATACTTTCTTAGTTTTTCTGGTAAATTAAAAGTTCTGGTAAGTCAGACAACTATTTTGCTGATAATGGTCTATAGCCATTCTGCGGTGAGCTGGGTCATAACTATCCCAAGAACACGTATGGATAAGGACTGCAGATATTTAGGAAATTTAAAGTTCAGGGAACTCAGCCAGCTTTTTGTGGTCAGTAGCCATTCTGCGGGAGGGGGCTGTCCTCAAAAACACATTTGAATAAGATCTGAGAATAGAAAATAAATAATAATAAGGAATAAATGACAAGAAACAATACGGACCTCTCCGGCCAAATACGAAAATCCTTGAAACATTTGTGGCAACAATATTTTACATATTTTTGGACCTTATTATTTCGGTTCCATTTGTCCAGTAAGTTTAGCAATATTTCAGCAAAATTTCATTCAACATTTTAGTTCGAAAGGTAGTTTTCTTCGCCGAGCCAGGAACGGAAACAATTGTAAAGTTTCCCAATTGCTAGCCTAATTTGGCTGCAAATGTCAAGAAATTTAGGGATAAAATGTCGCAAGTCAATCGCATGAATCTGTACAGTGTAGGAATTTTATGATTTTCCGCAGAATCTGTCCTTAAAAAGCAAAAAAAGTAGAATAATCAAGATAAAATATACCGAAGCACACATTTAAAATGCTAACCTTTTAAACTTTTCAAAAACCTCAACAATGCTAAATTTCTATGATATAAAACTCATTTCTAATTGACATACGTGCAGCCTTTTCTTCTTCCTCTTTCTGTTTCTTCGCTTCCGCATCTTTCCTTTTCTTTGCTGCTTTCACAAAATAAAACGTATGCTTCTACTTGGTCACCGCAAAATTTACTAATAAAGAAATTAATAATTAATTGATCAATTAATGATACCTTGCCCAATTTTAGCTTTGTTTTAATTTTAATTGTTGCTCACGTATGACCTTTGAGCTTCTACATATACTAATAACATTGCCAAATAGGAGCGAAGTAAAAATTGTATATCCCCAAATGCAATAAAATAATGCAATATAAAATACATAAACATAATAATATTGATAAATATATGGGAATATATTCACATGTAGAAAAATTATCCCATTATATCATATTTTTGGATGATAAAAGTACGATTAGTACATAAATCACGGTTTAACACTTGAAAATAGGATCTATCAGTCTTCCAGTAGTATAGGACAAATTAAATACATGGAATCAAGAAATTTACACATAAGATCCATATAAGCCAAGGAAAGTACGAGTATATCATAGAAAAATTATGAATTACTAACTAAGGAAATCATCCACAGCTCCGTATGTGTAAAAAATGCAAATCAGTAATTCAAGATAAAGATAAAATAAAATCAAATCCACAGAGGATAAACTTCTTATTATAAGCTTAAATCAATCATAAATTTTCCGGAATTTGTCGAAAAACAAATGGCAAAGGGTTTCAAATTCACCTTCGGTATTCTGTTGTACCAGCTTCGCCCATTCTGAGGCACTATCACTCATTTTCGTTTCCTCTGAAAGTCAGATTGAAAACAAATTAAGACGATCGAAACATTTCAAATTTAATCCATTAATCGGAAACATTCACTTTACCCGATTATTACGGTTTACCAAATCGCGTAATTTGGTATTCACTGCTTAATCACCAGCAGACATCCTCAGCATGGTAATTCAAGTTAGAGGGGTAGGGGGATTTTAAGTGCTTTTTAGGCCCAACAATAGCGTGTACGCGTTAAAAACATAATTTTTCCGCGTTTTTGACGATGTTAAATCTTCCTAGAGCACAAAAACAAAAACAATAAGCAATAGATAGCTAAAAACAGTTAAAAAAGCACATTTTCTGCGGATTTTCGATAAAGTTTTTAAAACTCTTGAAATATCGCGAATTCTAGGGGTGAAAACATTCGTGGGGGAAGGAGGAATTTTCCCGCCCTCTCTACTAAAACCATGTATCATCACTAGAATTATACTTGAAAGGGTTTCGGGGTCTGGATTCTAGAATCTAGACTACATACGTTTGGGGATTCGGTGTCTAGACCCTAGGAATGAAAAAATTTAATATTTTCTGAGGAAAATTAGTCAAACTAAACGCTACAAAAGGACGAAAATTACAACTTTGCTCTAAAAAGTGCTTGAAATCGGCCATTGAATTACATCTTCTTGGGAAAAGTAAGGCAACATGAACGCGATAAGTAGATGACAATCAAATATTTTCGGAAAAAAAGTCCTGAATTAATAACAAAGTGTCTATTTACAAATTAGATCTTACGCTATTGCAGCATTAATACCAGTTCTTTAGGCGATCTCAGGTTAAAAAAAGCTCTATCTGGCCACCAGACCGATCGTACTGTCGATCCCTTATGACTGCGGTAAATCCAGGATTTCCGAATATGAGGCTGTGCCTCGCACATAAACTTGAATGTTCTACGGGCCTGGCTGGATCATACATGAACAGCATGAGTGATTAGAGGTGGTTTAGCTGGCCTGGATGGGGTGAAAATTCGAAATTCCAGTTTTTCTAGGCCATAATGACTTCAAAAACTAGTATAAGCGTTTAAAATAGCTTTAAAGCTAACTTAATGCACAGTTTCTAGTCATTCCCAAGAACTTTTAAAGCAAATGTTAAGTTTCTATCCATTTTTGGCCTTCTTGCCCCAAAAAATTTCCCATTTTTTCCATTCGTGGTCTAGATCCGCAAACCCATCCCAAACATGCATGTCTGGTCTAGATGTCCAGAGAATTTGGTGGATACTCTCAAATTCTATAGACGCCCTGAACTGAATTTTTATTATGTGACCATTTCATCCAAACGGACTACACGTGAGCATCGAGACGGAACTTGGGGGGTATGCATCCCCCAGAAGGCCGAATACCCTCCCCCTGAAATAGCCAAACTACCCAAGCCCCAGAATTCAATTTCTGAAATTTTGTTTGTTTTTTTTTCGCAATGTTTTATGGCAATGGATAGTGCTCGATGAGAAACGTTAAAAAATGATGTTTGTTCGTCGCACCACCATTTTTAGGACCATTTTTGGCGTGAAAAAATCTTACAACCCCAGAATTTCGGTGCTGCCCACCTGTTCTAAGACTCTTCAAGGTTTGATTGAATAGAAAACCGAATAAGACTTACATTCAGGGCATTCGTTGATGAAGCTGGCAATATGTTTTGATATTATATCATAAATTGATAAGAAATTTCAGAGATATTATATTTTTAAATTTTGATCGCAATTAGGTCCGCCTATTATCGTTTCGCAAGAAAGTTGAATTTTGTCTAAGACCGCCTTTCGGTCAAATGTATTCAGCTACATTTATTACCTGTGTCCTTTCCGACGGCTCCATTCTTTGTCGTTTCCTGACTTGATACTGATATGTACAAGAGAACGTCACTTTAATTAAAGAATCGATGTTGCATGAATGTGACGCAAGGTCGGGGTCAACGGAGTTTAGGGGTGAAATCCAAAGAAATCCAAAACAGTAAATTTAGCTTTCTCGACTTTTTTGCTGTCTAATTGATCAAAATGATGAAAAGAGAAAAAAGCCTATAAAACATTCTTCTAGCAGCAATATCGTATTTTAAAAGCAAATTTTAGTCCATTTTGACCGCATTATCTTACTTTTAATACTAAAAATATAATATTTATCAATTTTGGGCGCTTTTTGAATGAATAATACATAAATATATATTTTTCTGGTGCGGAGCGAAAAAAATTGTAAGATTTTAATTTTTTTAGACCTCAAAACTGATGCAAAAGAACAATCTATAAGTTTAAAGTCGCCGTACAGTACCCGTATGGCTGAACCTCCAGCGGGGAATACCCCAACACACTATATCTTTCGTCCCTCAAGTTTTACATTTCAGAGCAAGAAACTGCCAAAAACGCGCAAATAACTTATTTTACAAAATCTCAGCGAACCCATGAGAAATGTTAAAATTTATCCTAATAAATTCTGAACTTGAGAACTAAAAATCAGTAGTTATAACTTATCCTATTTTCGATCATGCTGAAATAAAGGTGCATGTCAGAACCGTAGACTTCAAAAACCCTGAGACCCACAATAAAGGGTTAAATAACAACATTTTGTGAAGCAATGATTAAAAATGAAAAATAAAATGCAGAATTCTATAAAATACATCATATCACTGGCAATGCACATATGCAGGCCCGTATATCCAGGATAGGAGCAGGAATAGGGGGAAGAGGAAGGAAACCAAGATAAATTGGATTATATCTTAGAAACCTCGTTGGGACAGCTCCCAAACTCGCATTTTATAACATTCTCCAACATGCTTTTTCCATTAGGATAATTATGTTAGAATACTTCTCACTTTATAGACTGTAAATAAGTGTCGTTTTTTGGTTTGCTCGGAACAAAATCATAGAAAATGCGTCAAATATGTTGCGGACCTTGAGAATTTATAGATTTTACAGCAAAAAGAAATAATTTCTCATCTTTTCGTGTGCTATCATACTATTAGAAACATTTTTTATTGAATAAGCGACAAAAGCATCGTTTGTCGGCATTTCTAATGACGCTTTATCTTTCAGAAGCATAAGAACAAATATTCGAAAAAATTAAAAAACTTAAATAAATTGAAAAAAATGAAGTCAAAAAATAAGCATGTGGCGCGAAGCGCCCGAAATTTGACAGTTTGAGCAAATAGATAATCGAAAGCGCTTAAAAGATCACCTTTTCTACGAATTTTACGGGAACTTATGAAAAATCCCCAATTCCACAGGGTGGGTTAAAAGATTTCTGGGGAAGAGTAAAAAATTCTCCGTTCGGGGAAGGCTTACCCCTCCACCCCCGTGATCATCTATTTTATCGGACCTTTACATTTCCCTTTTTGCCTAAATGATGTATAAACTTTTCTCCCCACTGAAAACATGGTTCATCCCTAAGACCATGTCAGCTTATTCCAAAATTGTTCCAGCATTTGTTCCCGCTCAAGGCTGAAACAAGAATTGGCCCGGGTGTTGGGTAGACTTTCTTGGGCCTCACTGTACATCTTTTAACGCATCAACAAAAGTACCTAAAGAATAGTAGTTTTAGAAAGAATTTTTCCAGATAATATGTAAAGTGTCCTTTTTCATAAATAAGTCCTGCAGATGCTTTCATACGTGTTCTTTGAGGGGGTCGGGGGATTCGACGCTCACAATAGTAGCTGACCCCGCAAAACGACCGCAACCCTCCAGAATTGTCAACTTTCCGAACAAATTGTAAAAAAGTGTGCCCTAAGCGCTTTTAGCTCAATTTTTGCTCAAAAGTCTCTTATTTTCAGACTTCATGCCGTCTACACATTTTTTTGACTACATTTTGTTCAATTAACTCGATTTTTTTAAATTTGTTGAGAAACTTTTCATGATTTTATCTTCTAGAAAGCGTAGGCAATGTCTAAAACGTGAAAAAGAGTGTTTTTGATGTTTAACCACCCTTCTTTAGGCCAAAAAGGCACTTTTTAAACAAGTTTGGGCCTGACCCCCAGAATTCCTATGCTATGCATGCATGGTTGCTTCTGATTGCATTATCAACTGATTGGAAGTGCATATTGCGTGAACACGAAAGAAGGCGCATTTTTTAACAATACATTGAGTGATAACATTATTTTTTTAAATCGACTTAGTTGCGATCTTACCGGGCTGCGCTACTGGGACGGATTCTTCGTTGGCTTTATTTGCTGCATCAAACAGGATATAATTGAATGTTAATTTGCACAAAGGACAATTGGATTGATAGAAAAGGGAACAACAGAACTAAAAATCATATTGATTTTTTTGAAAAAGCAAACATAGAATTTATCAGGCTTAAGGAGTTGAATAGGATTAAGCCCAAGCATCATCAGAGCGCTATATGATTGAGATAAAATAAAAAAATTAAAATAAAATATAAAGAAAATACATGTATAAATGATTATAAAAAATTTCGTTTACTTTTATTACCCAGAAATAATTTGAAAATTTTACGAACAGATATGTGTGTTGTTTCGAAGAAAATTGAATAAGTGGAGATGGGGAGATAGTCATTGTAGCTAAGCGTAGGAAAGAGCTTCAATTGTACATAGTCTACATAAATTATGTAACGGTATATTAATTTTGTTTTAAACTTCAATTAATGAATAACGCTTTTCGGCTATGATCAATTTTCGTTTATCGAGCTGCTTTAGGTTTAAATGTATTCAAATCTTTATATAGCAAGAAATGTGGTACATTTGTTCAAGTGTTTCCAAATTTTATACCTTCAGGGTCGAACACTTTTGAAGTTTAAAGAGGAACCACGCTGTGGTTGAGAGGAGAAACATCAAAATTCTACATTCCTCATAAAAATCCGTCCAGTGGCATCAATTGCGCAGATAAAAAATTTATAACCATTTAATTTAGACGGTTTGCAGGAGCCATATTAATTAATACGAATTTATTTCCAAGTCGTGTGTTCATTAGCATACTTGCAGGGGGTTTGAGGTCTATACTCCAGAATGGAAAAATTGATAATTTTCTAGAGATATCGGAAGGCCAAAAATGGATGAAAAATTTGAATTTCCTCCAAAACTGCATTCAATTGACCAGAAAGTGTGCAGTAACGTAATTTAAAAGCTATTCCAGCGCTTATACCAGTTTTTACGATCATTTCGGCTTAAAAAAGCTCAATTTTGACCCATCCCAGACCGGCTGACCATTAAAATTGGCTATGCTATGCATATATGGTCACAAGTCAATAAGGAAATTTCAGATATTTACTAGCTTCAAAGGACAGTAAGCGGCGTAAACGGTCAAATTGCAACGTTTTTTAATGTTCCCAAAATAACATTTTACCTTTTGTCTTATTTCATATAGTATGCGAAATTTTACTTCTTCTTCTTCTACGGTGAGCCTTTGTGTACACGGGAGAAAATGTGAGACGGCAGCAGCGAGATTTTAAGGGGCCCGGGTGGCGCTGAACAAGTTCCCAAAAACAAGATGAAAGAATTTCATTCGGCGGTCTACCGATTTTTTAGGCGTCTAGACCAACCATAGGCGCTCAGCACAGCCAATCTGGGAGGAGCGGGTCAGTCAGTCTGGCGATGGGGTCGAAAATTGAGTTTTTTGAGCCAAAATGACATCAAAAACTGGTATAAGCGCTAAAATACCGGTAAACCTACATTAGTACACATTTTCCGGTCAATTTTTAGTATTTTTAATGGTAATTTCCATTTTTCATCCGTTTTTTGCCTTCATTTTGCCTCCTTTTCTCGACAGAATTTTCCATGCTCAAATTCTGGGGGAGAAGTAGGGTCAGGCAGGACCCCTAATCATACATCGGCAACAAAAAATTTCTGAGGGTTGGAACTGCCAAAAATGTTACTAAAAATAGAATTCTGGGGGCCTACAGTGACCTGAGGAGAGAATTTTTAAGTTCTTGGTGGTAAAAACCTCCCCCACGCTCATGTGTGCCCCTGATCACCATGTGCATATCAGGTCTAGAATCCCCAACTCCACGAGGCCCACGCATACTGTGAATTGAGGGTTTTTACATTTTCAACGGTTTATATCGTTTATCCTTTTTGAAATTACTAAATTCTTTGGTAGTTCAGAGGAGCTTCGGTTTGGAAAAGCGGCTCGTAGGGGACTAATCAGGCCAAACACCGAAATTCATATAGATCAGTTATTTCACCTACATTGTTTTCTTCCACATTCTCGAAATATTTCATAAAGTCCGGACTACGAGCTAGAAATAAGCGAATATGTCACGTCAATAGATGCGCAAGGTAGGTAGGATCGGCTCCGAGTGGGAGGAGGAGGGCCTTGAATCCCAGAAAGACAAACTAGTAAATTTAAAGTCCACGATTTTTTGCTATTACGACGAAAATAGCCAAACTAGCAGATAAAATGCTTTTTCTGTGGCAATGCTGCAATTGTTAAGCATTTTCAGTTATAAATATAAGAGGCTCGAAATTTAAAATTAAATTTAAATTAAATTTTAATTTTAAGTTCTGAGAATTTGAATGACTCTGCAATGGATCGGCAAGCTCTTTTTTGTATTTTTTATATCTAGCTGAGCTGCCCGGCGTTGCCCTGGCTGAACTTAGGCCTGATAGCTGTATGGCATTGAGATGTCTTGTATTTTTTATTTTTCGGGACTTTTGATGTTTTTGGGATATTTCTAAAAAAATTGTTGGTAAAAACATATGGTATTCTTCAAATTTTTTAAAACTGTCTTTTGTCAACCATTTCTTTGATTAAATCCATATTTCTGACGTTATAGAATGGTTCTGAGAATTCTTTATCCTAAATCATATTTTTTGATGTTCTGGGATCTTCTGGAAATTATACCATTAGATGGTTTGGGATGTTTAAATATTTTGTTTGATCATAACCATATTTTTAACGTTGTGGAATATTAAAAAAACTTTTTTGGTCCAAAACCATACTTTTGATGTTTTTGGAGGTATAAAAATTTTTTTGGTCAAAAGTATATTTTTGATGTTTTGGGGTGTTTAAAAATTTTTTTCGGTCAAAACCATTTTTTGATGTTTTGAGATGTTTAAAGATTTTTCTGGTGCAAACCATATTTTTGATGTTTTGGGACACCAATCTTACAGCACAGGATATGTTATAGCACTGGGTATGGTATATCACGTCCTATCTTGTAGCATGGGGTATGTTATATCACGTCCTATCCTTTAACACTGGGTATGTTATATCACGTCCTATCTTATAGCATAGGGCATTATATCACGTCCTATTGTATAGCATGGGGTATGTTACATCACTTCCTATTGTATAGCATTGAGTATGTTGTATCACGTCCTATCTTATAGCGTCGGGTTCAACTTTGTACAATGTTCAACTTTGCTCTCAATGTAAACAAATGCAAAAAGGTGCATATCAAATTAGCTGCTAGAAGCAAAAACACTTAGATTTGTATTTTCGAAAGCCGCATGTTTGCTGATTACTTTCGAAAGCCGCATTTTGCTGCTATCCATTGCTTCGCATTAAATTTCACGCGTGCTGGTTTACAAGGTCAAAAATTGTGACTTGGTGCAAGCTCTTTTTCAGTGATTAATCATGTTTATAAGTACCCGTACGCGATTTCCTTTCAGCCCGTCTCATACATGTTTTATGATGCCAGATCGTATATTCAAAGTAGCGAATATGGAATCGGCGGTCCCAGAAACCCCAGGGGCCAAATTTTGGAAGCAACAGTCAGTCTGTGCTTCTGCAAAAAGACAAAAACCTAAATTTTACGCTATGCATAGGGTACCTTTGGGCTCCCGTATCTCAGAAACCAATCCGTGAATTTTCTTCAAATTCTACAGTAAGGTCAGTCATAAGATATCCAATAATAGGTAAAAATTTTAAAAAAATTAATCTGCTGCGATTTGAGATATTTGATAAAATACACTTGTAAATCACGTTTTTCTTACGGCATCACAATAATTTACACTGTAGTGTAAAGTGGTTCACACCAGTCGATAGCGCATAAAAAGTTGATCTAGGGTGGTTTTAAAATTTTACCCTGCGGCAATTGCATAAGCGGCTAGAGCTACCAAACCTTTTACATAAATCCGTAGTTTCCGGGTTTCAGGAGTCCGTTCGAGCCATTTTAATAAAAAAATTGTAATTAGCGCCCGAGAATACCCTATTGAGTGAAAATATAAGTATCACAAAATTATCCAGTAAAAGCTTTTTTTGCCTCACACGCACACACACACTTATCCACCAACTCGAAATTAATATTATAGATAGCATGCAGTCAATAGAATAGAGAAAAATTGTAGAAAATTTTTAAATTTTCAATTATAAAATGTTCAAAAATATCCTGTCAACTCTTAATCTATATAGAGTACCTGTCTGGCCCAGCTCAAATCCCGGATAGAATCCGGCTTCGGAGTGGTGACCTAACATATACTCGTATTTGTCTTTATCTCAGAAAATTCATCGGAATAGCTCACAAAAATCTCCGTTTTTCGACACTTCTACGACATGCTCTATCTATTAAGATCATATAAGTCGAACTTCCAGAACAAATTTTCTGACTCGAAAAGCGTTATTTCTTGTTCGTACGTGAGTCGAAATTATAGAAAATGCTCCACCGCGGGAGCAAAGCGCCGAAAATTTTGAAGATTTCATGTCAAAGACATGCAATTTCTCCATCTATCCGCGCATTATCTTAACTTTAAAATTTTTCCCCCAGGCAGAGGGGAGCGAGGCCGCCCTCTCCCATCGAACGGGGCCCTGTGTCTGGCTGATTCTCTATCGGGGAATACCTCAATCACCCCTTACTTTCGATGTACGATTCAAAATGGAACATGGAGTGCACAACGCAACTAAATAATGACAATTCACAAATAATTTCGACAAGAATGTTCATTTTTGATAACCATTAAGCGAACAAATGCAAATATGATTGCATCACTCAATAGCTTTATTTTCACAAGCAGTGTGGAATGAAAATTTCGCAAAATCTTTACCTTTTCACACAGTCTCAGAGAAAAATTTTAGGAAAAGGACATTTAAGAGTAAGAACGGATTAGATTCAAATGCGAACTGATAAAAAGACAGTACCCGAGTTTTGCGCCTTATCTAGATAATCAGGCTAGGTGGGCACTTGATATCTTTTGAAGCCATAGACAAAAAGGTCTGCGGTAAGGCTATATCAATTTTTATAAGAGTCCATTAGCTAAATATTGCACATTAGTGAAAAGTAGGTACAATAAAAAACGAGAAATTTCACGGCGCAGATGAATAGTTCTGGCTGGGAAGAAAGCCACTGCTGTTCTTGCCTTACTCGTATAAGAGACTAGTTGAGCTGCCCGGCGTTGCCCGGGCTGAACTTAGGCCTGATAGCTATATGGAATTAATATGTCTCTTGTATTTTTTATTTTTCAAGACTTTTGATGTTTTTGGGATATTTCTAAAAAAATTGTTGGTACAAACCATATTTTATTTTTGGATTTTTTTAAAATGTCTTTTGTCAACCATTTTTTTGATCAAATCCATATTTTTGACGTTACAGAATGGTTTTGAAAATTGTTTAGCCATAATCATATTTTTGATGTTCTGGGGTGTTCTGGAAATTTTTTTAATAAAACCCATATTGTTGATGTTTTGGGATGTTTTGGAAAATTTTTTCGTCAAACCATATTTTTGATGTTTTAGGATGTTTTGGAAAATTTTTTTAATCAAACCCATATTTTTGATGTTTTGGGATGTTTTGGAAAATTTTTTTTCGTCAAACCATATTTTTGATGTTTTAGGATGTTTTGAAAAATTTTTTCGGTCAAACCATATTTTTGATGTTTTAAAAATTTTTTGTTTGTTGTAGCAAAGGGTGTCATATATCACGTGATATGTTATAGCTGATGGTATCTCCTATCTTATATCACTGCATGTTATGGCACAGACAGGGTATCTATACCAAACCTATCTTATAGCATTGCCTATCTCGTAGCACAGGGTATCTTATATCCCATACTATCTTATAACATTGCCTATCTTGCAGCTCGGGGTATCTTATATCACTTCCTATCTTATAGCATTGCCTATCTTGTAGCACGGGGTATCTTTTATAACGTTCTATCTTATAGCATTGCCTATCTTGTAGCACGGGGTGTCTTATATCACGTCCTATCTTATAGTATTGCCTATCCTGTAGCACAGAGTATCTTATATCACGTCCTATCTTATAGCATTGCTTATCTTGTTGCACATAGTATCTCATACCATGCCTATCTTATAAAATTGCCTATGTTATAGCATCATTTGGTTAAACCCGTATTTTGATGTTTCACAGTGCCGACCAATGCTATAACATATAACAATGTACATAGTGTCGCCAGGCATGCTCCTCTTGGCCGGGGTATCCCTATACAAACAGTATAAACTAATTTTTGAAAAAATAGCAAAAAATCGGCCATCTCCCGAAATCGTGGAGGCTTATAGCACAGGGGCCAAACCCTGCTCCCTCCCTGCCCAGGGCCAATGGGTGCGTTTGTCGAAATTTCAAGATCGCTACGGCTCCTTCCCCCATTGGACCGACCTCGGCCCAAAATATCAGCCCACCAAATTTCATTGGGCCGGAGCCAACCCGGCACAAACATACGAACATACATACATACATACAAACAAACTTTCAAAAATATATAGTAGATAAATAATTAAAAATATATGCTGCATAACTATTCAAAAATCAAACGAAATATATTCCGCATAATATTCATATAAGCATATTCTGTACGTTCTTTTGCTACTTTACACTGCGTTGTAAAGTGGTTCAAACCGTTGAAGATAACATCAAAAGTTGGTCAGGGTGGTAAAAGATACTCGAACTGTATTGGGCCTGTTTCAGTGGCAGTCTAGCATTTTCCAAGAAGGGGTTGGTACCAAGGAACGACCGGACGCCTGGTCCCGGTCCCGGCCAAAAAGGGCCGGGCTTCGGCTGGGCCTTATAAAGGCAGAATAGGGAAAGCAAGATGATCTGTCATAGAAAAAATTTTTTGTAGTCAGTAATATTAGTGCTATTATTTCTGAAATGTTCTTGAATCAATTTCTCGCAGCTTTTGATTAGTTTTATCGAATTGCTATGAAATTGGTGCCATACGGATCTTATTTTTCTCTTCGCTGTATTACATCTGACATGCTTCAAGACATATAATAGCGAAAATCGAATGAGATTACACGTAGATCCGCATAAAGTCAAGAAGTGCACCAATTACGATCCAGCACTTTATCATAGGTAGCGCGTTAGCGCGTACCTATAATATACTTGGGTACCCCCAACATATGTCCCCCCTCACAGCTATAACGGCACACATCTGAGAGGTGCGGTTATTTTTAAAAGGTAGATAATAAAAAAACTTAGTGCCCCCATTTTTTTCTTGTTTACACTCAATACCGAGCGCGTCTTGAGTGTGTAAAGTTTACACCAAAAATTCAAATAATTTGCGGAGGGCCAATTTTTTTTAAAAATGTTTTCCCTAATTAGTAGAGTTACGAATCTGGTCTTAAAATTTCTTTACACTCATTGGTTGTTGCACAGGAGTGTAAACTAGACGGTTTTTTACAGTTTTCGTGTGCAAGAGCATATCTAACTCAGTTTTACATTCTATGCAGTCTGATTGGTTTCAAAAGGTAGACGGTTAAAAAATCTAGGTGAGACTTTTTTAATTTTTCTCAAAAAGTAAAATTTCCGAATTTAGAGGCGGTTTATTGTAAAGAGGCTGAGACAAAAAAATATTTTTTCCCTGCCATATTCTCCACTCAGTAGACAGAACGTGGTAAGTACCTTTAAAATGTGCCTCGTCTTAAGCGCTACACGTCAAAATTTATTTTGTTTCTTTACAATCGATATTGCGTTATTAGTGCAAGTGTAAACTTTACACTGAAAATATTTTTTCCGCCCGTAGCGTCGTGGATGATGAATTTTTTTAAAAATGTTTTCCCCAATTAGTAGGTTACGAATCTGGTCGTAAAAGTTCTTTACACTCATTGGTTGTTGCACAGGAGTGTAAACTAGACGGTTTTTTACAGTTTTCGTGTGGCCGTGCATATCTAACTCAGTTTTACATTCTATGCAGTCTGATTGGTTTCAAAAGGTAGCACGGTTAAAAAATCTAGGGGAAACTTTTTTTATTTTTTCTTAAAAAATAATATTTTCGAATTTAGAGGCGGTTTATTGTAAAGAGTCTAAGACAAAAAATATTTTTTCCTTGCCGTATTCTCCACTTAGTAGAAAGAACGTCGTAACTACCTTTCAAATCTGCCTCGTCTTAAGCGCTACAAGTCAAAATTAATTTTGTTTCTTTACAATCAATATTGCGTTATTAGTGCAGGTGTAAACTTTACACTGAAAAAATTTTTCCCACCCAGAGCGTCGCGGATGATGAATTTTTTTTAAAAATGTTCTCTGTAAGGTTAGAATAATGAATCTGACCTTCAAACATTTCTACAATCAATACACAGTAGCAGGGGTTTAAACTTTACACTCTAGTGAATGAGTAAAAAAACAGATTCTGTCAAAGATTTCTAAGCCAACTTTTTCGGATAAGAGTTAAGATAATTTAAATAGACAAAAATAAAGTAACTTTTAAGGGCTACACGTCAAAGCAAACCGCGTTCAAAAACACGTAATATTGAGTTGTTTATGGGGGTGTAAAGTTCGAAATCTGAGGTGTAAAATGGGCGAAAAAAACGGGTTTTTCGTATTTAATTGGTAAATCATATCAAATATTTTGCGGAACATAAGTTTTGCACATACAAACGTACTACAATCAAAGGGCTACAAACTGGCCTAAACCGAATTTATTTACACTCAATGGGGCGTTCGGTTCAGATTTTTAAAGTTTACAATGTGGTGGACAGTAAAAATACGTGTTTGTCCATATTTTTGTTCGCCACCCCTTAAAAAGTACTTTATTTTTATCCTATTCGACCTCTCCCGACTTCTGCACAGAGAAAGTGGCGAACAAAAATATGCACAAACACGTATTTTTCACTGTCCACCACATTGTAAACTTTAAAAATCTGATCCCCATTGAGTGTAAATAAATTCGGTTTGGGCCAGTTTGTAGCCCTTTGATTGTAGCTCGTTTGTATGTGCCATACTTATGTTTGTAAACTTTACACTGAAAAAATTTTTTGGGAAAAAAATCAGTTTGGGTTTTTTTGAAACAGATGAAAAAAACCGATTGATTGCCCCAGATGTACATTCTTGTGCTCAATTTCCATACGCACGTACACGACCGTTAAGCGCAACGCTTAAGTGAGTCGCCCGGGACCACCTTCCCTAAAAAATATCATATCTTTCATTCCATTCCCACACATATTTTCAATCAAAATCCGGGATAGGAAAATGGGCACTCGGGCTTAATGTGACTTGAGTACGAATTGGTATGTGTGTTATCATATCTTACGTGTGTTAAAAGATCATATGTGTGTGTCTCATATTTGTGCCTGTCTCGTTTGTACATTCCTTTACCGTAAGCTTTTGCCCATAGGCCTATTGTCGTATTCATAGATCCTTTTCATATCTCTTGGTTCGTGTTGTTACGCCTCTTTTTTCCGCGTCAGTTAAAACTGCGTGCAAGCGCAGTTTTGACGGCACTTTAAGATTTTACATTTTACAATTTGTTTTTGAGCCTGAGAGCCTCTCCGCCAGCTTCCGCGCTGAGCGTATCTTTTTTCTTTTCGTTGCCGTACGTGAGCAGACTCCGTACGTGCCTTTTTATCTGCTTGGCTGCAGAACTCGTCTGTTAGTTTTCCTGCGTAGTGTGCACGCTTCTTTTCGCCGTACGCTTTGTTTTTAATCATTCGTGTTTGTTCCAATTGGCATCAGTTGTATGCCTTTTGGTAGGGCTTTGTGCCCTTGTTTAATTACATTGTTTGATTTTACCCGATTATCATAACACGACGGTCGGCAGCATGTATCCTCCATGCTGTCGCTGTTTGATTGCTTCATAATTTTTCTGTCCAAAAAATATTGTAAAAATTAATTATTTAATTAACGATGCTGGGCTCGGTTGAATTTCCGTGCTGTTGAATTCTGTCCTTGTGCTACACTATATTTAGGAACCCTTAATATTTTCAAGCACCGGAATTCGGTCCAAAACAAGTTAAATAATAATCTTTTTGAGTCCTCAATCAGGTTTCCGGGGAACTTACTTTAATTAGGTACTTAATCTCAAAGGGGTTAAATAAGTAAGTTTCACTAGGTGCGTGCGTAGAGGGCCGGGCTACCTTGAATAGGCCGGGCCATGCCACTCTCCCGAATCGCCGGCTGGTGATCGACCTCCTAAAAGGGCGAGAACCCCGTGCGAGTGCATAAGCTTGAGATTCGGGTTAAGTAAGCGAAGTGAACGTAGCTTGAGTCTACGTATACACATCTGATATTTATTTGTCCTTGGGCCATTGTGGAGACTTAATTTTTTCCATAAATGCTGATCGTAATATCAATATTACGAATCCGACTGAAATTTTCTTTAAACTCTGTGGTTGTGTAAAGTTTACACTGCATATTAACTCTTGTTCTAGAGCTTTGCGGGAGCTTAATTTTTTCAAAATGTTCTACGTAAAATCAGAATTGAGAATCTGGCTGTTAAGTTTTCTCTACACATAGTAGTTGTGTGAAGTTTGCACTAATCATTTGTTGTTAAAATGTAGTTTATACTACAAATTTATTTTACTTCCAAATCTGAGCGTTAGTGTTCCTTACAATTGATATTTGCGTAAAGTTAATGCTGAAAAACTTTGATCTGTTAAAATAATGTAAGGTTGTCTTGTTTGAAAAGGATAATGCTGATGTTAAGAACAGTATTGTTTTCCGTGTTCTTGGACTGCTGTCATTATTGTGGCATGTTACTGTATGTGTGTACTGACTGATGTACTCAAATAATACTAATTTAAAGTGGGGTACTAGCAAAGAAAAATGCTCTGATGGAACAAAAAAGATGAATATACTTGGAATTGTGGATTATTAAGGATGTAAAAGGAGGGGACTTGGAAAAATCTGCCTAAAGTCGCAAAATCTGTTAAAAATCAGACTTTCTCCATGCAACGCTAAAAATCGATGTATATTCTGCGGCCAACAGATTAAAATAAATATTTAACCATAAAAATGATTGAAAAAGCAGCATCGTTAGCTTATGCAGTAGCTATGGGAAATGATATTGAGTAAACTAACAGTCTTTTAAGCCAATTGAATGAAATAGCAAATATCGAAGACAATTGGAGACATGGTTGGTTTAAAACAGTAGGAAACGCGTATGTTGACTTGAGACAGACTAAATCTAGATACACTCAGCATGCCCGAAATGATTGTGTGCACTAATCCATCGGCCCCTGCTTTGCTTGCTATAATGCTCATAACAAAATAAAACAACTTTGAATACAGTACCTCTTAGTTTTCTTATCAATCAGGTGCCAGCAATTTAAAAAAGTAACCTTTGATAGATTTCGTACACTCTTATCTGAAACTTCGAACATTATTAAAAAAAGACACTTTTTTAGAGGCCGCAGAATATACTTAGATTTTTAGCGTTGGCTTAGAGAAAGTCTGATTTTTAGCAGATTTTGCGACTTTAGGTAGATTTTTCCTAGTACAATACATACACAATGCAAGTATAAATTGCTAAGTACCTAATGACATTCGCTACAACACTGACAAAGATAGAAATAACTAATATTTTTTGTTAACAAAAAGTTGAGTACTAGCAAAAGAAAAAATGCTCCGATGGAACAAAAAAGGTAGAATATACTTGGAACAAAGAATTATCAAGGACGTAAAAGGAGGGGACTAGAAAAAGCTCCTATCTACAAATGTCACAAAATTTGCTAAAAACTCAGAAATTTCCTAAACAAAAAAATGAAAGTAAGGAAATCAAAGAAAAAACCTACCTTTGCCTAAAACTGCAAGATCTGCTAAAAATCAGACTTTTTCTAAGCAACGCAAAAAATCGAAGTATATTCTGCGGCCTCTGAAAAAAATAGGTGAACCTTCTCATATTGTCCACCATACAGTGGGCGGTTCCAAAATTCTGAGGGGGGTTTTTCAAATTGGAATATTGGCCTTAAAAATAGTGCTATGGCGAAGAAAACACCATTTTTGAACAATTCTTGTCGAGCTCTATCTATCGGTACCTACCAAAAACCCAAAAAGAGCAGAAAGATTTAAAAAATTGAATTTTGAGGTATTGTTAAATATTTGCGTTTTCTTGTTGGGTATTTTGCCTTGGGGTGCATACTCCCCAAACCCCCTACGTTCAGGTATGGTGCCCAATGCTTAATATAAGCTTATAAAGTAAATCTCAAATCTGCGTTTTTGCTAATCACTTGCAACGTTAATTTATTCGATATTGTGGCTAGATAAATATTACAAAAGTTATATCTCTATAATTATTTGCGATACCGCAACGAAAGACTGTGATTTCTATATAATGCATGCGTCCATTCAGTACTCTTCTGGCGTTTAATCGCACCAGACCACCCGGATTTTATTCCTGCCCATGTAAACTGATAACCATTAGGCATGGGAGGTTGGGGTATGCACCAGTGTTCAATCAGAGCGTCGAAAATTGCCGTTTTTCCAACATACCATAATTACTATTTTCTGACCCAGAAAAATATTGCAACATGGCGCTGCTCAGCTATGGCGATATCTGCTTTTGCAGAGTGAGTGGTTCAGTTATCTAGCCCAATGTTTTATCTTTGTTCGACAGGATGCTGCTTTCTTCTGCAGGCCGCAGAATATACTTCGATTTTTGCGTTGCTTAGAAAAAGTCTGATTTTTTAGCAGATCTTGCAGTTTTAGGCACAGGTAGGTTTTTTCTTTATTTCCTTACTTTCAGTTTTTTTGTTTAGGAAATTTCTGAGTTTTAGCAAATTTTGTGACATTTGTAGATAGGAGCTTTTTCTAGTCCCCTCCTTTACGTCCTTGATAATTCTTTGTTCCAAGTATATTCTACCTTTTTTGTTCCATCGGAGCATTTTTTCTTGCTAGTGTACATATAAATGAAAAATAAATGCAGCAGCGATATATTAATCAAAATTTGAGAAAATTTCAATACCTATCTGAATGGAGTCCTCAGTACGGAGTACATTTGGACAGAAAGTATTCCTTTTTTTGATTGAAGCAACTTTTCCAGCATTTTCAGAGAATATCTCGCAAGAAATACAAATTTTCGAAAACACCTTTTGTTGCATACGTCTACACAAATTTATTCTCACAGAAAAATCCAAACAAATAGCACCTATTCGATCATTTTCCTTAAAAATCATACATTTAAGAGCGAAGTGAAATTGACTAAGGACAAATAAAAGGAAAACAGAATAGTTGGTTTTTGAACCAGATTAAATTGTGAAGTCCAAAGCCTAGAAAGATTCCTGACATCACTTTTGTGTAGTTTACAAAGGTTTAGATATAAACTTAAAAACTTCAACATCTAAGCTTATCCAGCAAAAATTCAGAAAATTAACGTTTTGTGTTACATGTTGTAGGAACTGTCAACTATAAAAATTCACATACTTCTACATCAGATTCTGATCAATTGATTTAGAATTGGGTCAATCTGCTTCTAGAGGGAAAATGAGATGTAAACTGTAGATAAAAATAGTGCTTAATATTTAAATTACGCGTTATATTAAATCAATGTAAATTATTTATAGCAATGTATAGAAAAGCCTACCTTACTGCTACGAAAGACTTGCTTAGTCAAAATATTTGTAGAAAGATATTTTTGGACAGCAACATGAAAAATCAGTTGTATTTCAAGCTGCTTAGAACAACATTGCTATTAAACTACGAATTAGAAAGTATAAAAAACTACGCTAAAGGTAATGTGACCTTACATATACTTTTTGCTATTAAAATCTGTAGTCAGTCAATAGGATGATAGACAGATATGCGAATTGAAAAAACATTTATGCATTATAAACATAGACCAAACACATGATGACGTACACACCCATACCTATAAGTAAATATGTACATATTGTAACATACATAGAGGCCCGGTCCCGGTCCCGGCCAAATTTTGGGCCCGGTCGTTCGCTGGGCGGCACCCCGACTTTTCTTAAAACAGTCAAAAATAGGTCAGAAAATTTGCCTTTCGTGTTCGAAATAACGTTTTTCGGCGTTCTACGTTGTCTATTTTTAGTTAAAATCACTTCCAAAGCAACATTTCTCCGAAAAATTTTAAAATTTCAACAATTTTGTGCTGAAAAATCGTCGAATTTTTTTATGTAAGTGGAAATCTGACGCGAAGCGCTGGAAAATTTGAGAAATTTAGACGGAAAGGAATTCAGAAACAGGATGTACTACTGCTCGATTCGCTGTATCTGCTGCGTTTGACGCGGAACATGGAAAATTTTAAAAAACTTATGCTTTAAAATAGAATAAATCTATGCTGAAATAGCTGTTTCAACACTTGAAATTGTTTTAAGATATAGTCCACGAGCAAAAAATGGCTTTTAGGTGGAGAAAAAGTAGATGAATGTCATTAATAGGTATTATACGGCGCGAAGCGCTTTGAAAAATTTGAAAAAATTGTGATCACTGATGACCAAAAATCACCGCAAATCACATATCCATTATTCATCTCGCTAACTTTTTTTGACCGATAGGGAAAGGGCTACGCCCCCAGCGCTCCTCTTATATACGCCCCTGGCCTGTTTATTCAATATTTTTGTAAAATACCGTCATTTCCGAGTTTAAGAAATTTGACTACTCCCGCACAGAGACACACACGGACAACTTCAAATTATTATAAGTCAAAGTTATTTGAACCATTTATCTCACTTGCTGATTGAGTAAATGGCGCAGGCGCGGGCGTTATGGGTAAAAATGAGAAAAGATCTCTTTTGAATAGTGTTATTTTTACAAATTTAACACAAATATGTAGAAAAGATGGCTTGAAATCAACGCGTCATATCCGATTTCTACGACACGGCAGATAGTGATTGATTGCTTTTATTCATTAATTAAATAATTAAGATTATTAATTGATAAAAAGTAAGAATGAGCGACAGCTTTCATATTAATGATCGCAGTATCGAGTTCTAAGCCCGATGCGCATATGATCTAGGATTTTCCATGGGAGGGCTGTATCCCAACTTTTTCGAAAAAAGTTAAAAACAAGTCAAAAAACTTGCCGTTCACGTGCAAAATAGCGTTTTTTCGGCGTTTTACATTGTCTAATTTTATTTCAAATCACTTTTGGCACGATATTTTTTCTGAAAATAATGAAACTTTCCACAATTTTTCGGGATCAAATTGATAAATTTCTTTGACTCTTGTGAAAATCCGGCGCGAAGCGCCGAAAAATTTGTGAAATTCAAGTTGAAAGCTTGATTTACTGCTCAATGTCCTGTATTTGTAGCTTTTGACGCCAAAGGTAGAAAGTTTTTAAAATTCGCATAAAAATTAAACCAATCTATGTTTAATAGCCGTTTCTACTCTTGAATTGTTTTGGAAAAATATTAGCAAAAAATTAGCAAAAATTAGCAAAAAACGGCTTCTAGTCAGAACACAAAGAAAGTAAAATAAATATCATTAATAGGTATTATTCGGCGCGTAACGCCGGTAATATTTGAGAAATTATGATCGCTTAAGGCCGAAAATAATTGCAAATTGCATATCCATTATTTATCTCAAAAAATATTTTTGGCCAATGGTGGGAATACGGCCCCACCCTTCTTAAATCCGCCCCAGTGCACATAAACATCAGCTGAGAGTGGAGATGACAATTTGGGATAATTCCAATTTTATGCTTTGCGTCGCGCAATTAACTTCTATGAGTCTTGTTGTTTACAATATGTACACAAGATTGAGCATAAAGACTGCGTAAGAAATTGCTCAGAGTCGAGCATGGACCTGATAGCGAATAATCAAATGAGTCGTATAGAGCCTAAACCATACCTGCATAGCATGGGAATTCTGGGGGAGGTTGAAATTATAAAGTGCCATTTTTGGGTCCAAAAATGGTAGGCATGGGTCAAAACCATCGTTTTTCAGCGGTTCTGACGATGCTCTATCTTTCTAGAGCATAGAAGATATCGAGAATTTCGAAAAAAAATAAAAAAGTCTGAACAAATAATGGCGCGAAGCGCCGAAAATGTGGTACTTTTGAGCAAAAATACGGCTAAACACGCTTTAAAAAGTATCTTTTCTGAAAAATTTTTGAAAAATTTTAGGGAAATTTCAAAAAATCGCGAATGTCTTGGGGTGGTACTTGGTGGGTTTACAATTATGCCCCCTGGAAAAAATTTCATCCCTGCAGAAATTGTTTTACCAGTCCACCCACAATTAGCGATTTTTAAGAACTTTCCAAAATTTTCCTTAATAATCGTAGAAAATTGCGTTTTTAAAGAGTTTTTAACTTGTTCAAAAGAGGCTAATTTCCGGCGCTTCGCGCCACAAATTCATGTTTTGACGTATATATTGTTCAATTTGCTCAAGTTTTTTTGTTTTTCTTAAATAATTTTTTTACGCTCAAGGAAGACAAGGCATCGTCAGAAACACCAAACATGATGTTTTCAACGAATACTCATCATTTTTGGGACCACGGCATGACCGATACAGGGGAAAGGGGTCAGCGGGTCTCGGGAAAGTCAAAAAATTGCCATTTTTGAACCAAAATTACCTCAAAAATTGGCGCCAATGTTAAAATAGTATTAAAACGAGATTATTTCACAGTTTCTGGTCAATTTTGAAGCACTTTTGAAGTAAATTTTAAATTTCCTTATTTTTTCTTGTTTTGGTGGTGATTGAACCTACTTCAGAAAATTTCATTCTTTTCCATTGGGGGACTCTTGTGTGTTTCAAAAATTATTTTTCATTGCCGGGGGGGCGGTTCTCGCTACCCGAACTCAGGCTAAGATAGAATACTACATGTACAGCATGGGAATTCCGGAGAGTCTTTCCCGGATATTTTCTGAATTACGGTTTTCAGAGCTCAAGAATTGTAGGAACACATTCAAAGCCCTATTTTTCGACGTTTCTCGATAATGGTCAGTAACCATTCTGCACGGAGGTGGGTCAAAACTACTCCAAGAACACGTATGAATAAGGACTATGGATGTCTGGAAAATCGAAAATGCATGGAACTCAGCCAGCTTTTTCGTGAGGAATGGTCAGTAGCCATTCTGCTTGAGGGAGCTGTCTTTAAGAACACATTTGAATAAGGGATGAGGATAGAAAATAAATAACAATAAGGAATAAATAACAAGAAATAATAAGGACCTCTCCGGTCAATTACATTCTATTTTTGTGGCCACAATATCTTACATATTTTAGGACCTCATTATTTGGGTTCCTTAATTTATTTGTCCAGTAAGTTTTGCAATATATCAGCAAAATTTCACTCAACATTTTAGTTCGAAAGGTAATTTTGTTCGCCAAGCCAGGAATGTAAAAAATTGTAAAGTTTCCGAATCGCTAGCATAATTTGGCTGCAAATGTCAAGAATTTTAAGGATAAAATGTCGCAAGTCAAGCATCTGAATTCAGTACAGAGTTGGAATTTTATGATTTTCTGAAGAATTATTCTTAAAAAAGGCAGAAAAAAGTTAAAATAATTAAATTAAAAAAATATATGAACAGACATTCCAAATGCTAATCTTTTAAATTTTTCAAACACATCAACAATGCTAAATTTTAATAATATAAAACTCATTTGTAATTAACTTACGTGCAGCATTTTCTTCTTCCTCTTTCGTTTTCCTTTCTTTTTTCGCTTTCCTTTTCTTCCCTCTCGTACCTTTCTTTGTCTTTGATGCTTTCACAAAATAAAGTGCATGCTTCTACTAACTAGGTCGCCGCAAACTTTACCAATAAATTAATAAATAATCCATCAATTAATAATACCTTGCCAATTTTAGCTTTTTTGATTTCGATTGTTGCTCATGTATGACCTTTGAGCTTCTACGTACGCTAATAAAATTGCCAAGAAGAAGCGAAGTAAAACCGTATATATCACCAAATGCAATATAAAATACATATGGATATTAATATTGGTAAATATATGTAAATATATTCACATTGAGAAACATCATTACATGATATCATATTTTTGGATGATAAAAGTACGATTAGTACATAAATCACGGAGTAACATATTAAGGAAATATAATCTATAAGTCTCCCAGTAGTATAGGACAAATTAAATAAATGAAATCAAGAAATTTACAGATATGGTCCATAAATGCCCAGGAAAGTACGAGTATGTTATAAAATTGTTAATCATCAACTAAGGAAATAGTCTCCAGCATCATATTGTAAAAAAATGCAAAACTGTAATTCAAGATAAAGATAAAATAAAATTAAGTCCACAGATGATGAACTTCTCATTGTATGCTTAAATCAATCATGAATATTCCGGAATTTGTCGAAAACCATATATCAGAAGTGTTCAAGCTCACCTTCAGCATTCTTTTGTACTATCCTCTTCAATGCTTGGATACTATCATTCGGTTTCGCTTCCTCTGAAAGTCGGATTTAAAACTAATTAAAACGATCGATGCTGTCAAAATACGAATATTTCGCGTCCAATTTTTGCCATTTATTAAAAAAATTAATTCTCTCATTTTGATGAACATTTAAAATTTCATTGCTCAATCGGAAATATTCACTTTACTCGATTATAACGGCTTACCAAATAGCGTAAATAGATATTCCATGCTTAATTACTAGCAGACATCCTCAGCATGGAAATTCAGGTACACGGAGTAAAAATTTTAAAGTGCCTTTGTAAGCCAAAAAAAGCGTGTACGCGTTAAAAACATCATTTTCGGCGTTTCTGACGATGCTAAATCTTCATAGAGCACACCAACAAAAAAATCAAGCAATAGATAGCGAAAAACGTATTAAAAGAAGCACATGGTGTGCAATAGCGTAATTTTGACGCTGTTTTAGCGCTTATACCACTTTTTATGGTCATTTTGGTCCAAAAACTAAATTTTTGACCATTCATAGACCGGCTGACCCCTAGAATTTGGCCATGCTATCCTATATAGTCATAAGTCGATAAAGATATTTCAGATATTTACTAGCTTCAAAGGACAGTAAGCGGTGTAAACGGTCAAATTACAACATTTTTTAATCTGTTCAGAATTAAATTCCCCCTTTTGTCTTAATTTACATAGTGTGATAAAATTTTCTTACATTTCTTTGAGCATTTGTTTACGCGGGAGAAAAGGTGAGACGGCAGCAGCGGGATTTTATCGGGTATGGGTGGTGCAAAACGAGCAAAAGTTTCCAAAACAGATGAAAATTCTATTCGGAGGTCTACCGCTTTTTTGGGGTCTAGACCATAAGCGCACCCGATCTGGGGCCAAGAAATCAGTCGGTCTGGGGCGGGGTCGAAAATTGAGCTTCTTTAGGCCAAAATCACCTCAAAAACTGGATTAAGCGATAAAATACCGTTGAAACTACGTTATTACACCCTTTCCGGTCAAGTTGAAGCATTATTGAAGAAAATTTTTATTTTTCATCCGTTTTTGACTTTTATTTTGCATAACTATCCGCATAAAATTTTTCATGTTTAAATTCTGGGTGAGGAAAGCGGTCAGGCAGAACCCCTGAGCCCCCATATTCATGTCTAGTCTACACTCCCCACCTCTATGAGGCCCACGCGTACTTGTGAATTGAGGTTTTTACATGTTCATCGGTTTATTTCGTTTATTCCTTTTGAAATTCATACAATTCTTTAGTGGTACAGAGGAGCTCCTGTTTGGAATAGCAGCTCTTAGGGGACTCATCGAGGCCGAACACCGAATGTGATTTGGACCAGTCGTCTCACCTGCATTTTTTCTTTCTAAATCGTCGAAAATACTTCATAAATCCTAGACTACGAGATAGAAATAAGAAAATATTTCACGGTCATATATACGCAAGGTGGAATCGGCTCAGGGAGGTGTGGGGGGGGGTAAAATCTCAGAAAGACAAACATGTAAATTTAGTGTTCACGATTTTTTTGCTGGTAAAACGACGAAAATAAGCAAAATAGCAGATAAAATGCTTTTTGCGATAATGCTGCAATTTTAAAGCATTTTCAGTCAAAAATGTTAGCAGCTCGTAAGTTTAGGTGGAAATTCCTCGGCCATTTTCAGAAGCTGGGGCTAATGAGATCCAATTTTCGGCTGAAATGGCCAAAAACGTCTAACAGAGCAAAAAACGATTTTATTCAAAAATCGGGAAGAGGTCCAAAATTTTCCGGCTTTGAGGGGGCGGGCGATGACCGACTTTGGGCGGAATTCTCCCTTCTTACTTTTACATGTATGTTTTCATACCATTTAGACTGCTTTGAATCGCTTTTAACACTAAAAAATATATAATTAAAAAATTTAGACTTTACTCCTTCTGGCCTTAAAAATGAAAATTTGTAGCATGCACTTCATAGAAAAAAGAAAAATTATGAACATTTCTCAATTCCTAAGTATGAAACGTTCAAAAACGTCCCGTCGGCTCAAAATTTCTGAATAGTACCTGTCTGGTCAGGCCTAAATCCAGGATAGAATCCGGCCAGGGTGGTGACCCAACATAAATTTGTCTTTATTAAATTCATTTGAACTGATCACAAAAAAACCGTTTTTCGACGTTTCTCGACATGCTCTGTCTATTAAGATCATACAAGTCAAATTTTTTGGAACAAAATTTTTTACTCAAAAAGCGTTATTTTTTGGTCGTGCTTGATTCGAAATTATGGAAAATGCTTCACCGTTGGCGCGAAGCGCCTAAAATTTTGAAGATTTCATGTGAAAGACAAGCAATTTATTCATCTTTCTGCACATTATCTCATCTTTCAAAATTTTTTCCTCCAGGCAAGGGGGAAGCGTGGTTGCCCTCCCCCATCAAACACAGCAATTTGTCTGGCTGACCCTTTGTCGGGGAATACCCGATCATCCCTGACTTTAGATATACAATTCAAAATGAAACATTGAGAGCACAACCCGACTGAAAAATGATATTTCACAAATAATTTCGACAAGAATGTTCAAATTTGATAATCGTTAAGTGATCAAATGCAAATATCATTGCCTCGCTGGATAGCATTATTCTGACAAGTAGCATCGGAGTGAAAATCTCGCAAAATCTTAAACCTCAAACACAGTCCAAGAGAAAAAAAGATAGGAAAAGGGCATTTAAAAATCAGAACAGAATAGATGCAATTGTGGGATGATTAAGTAGACACTACCCGAGTTTTGCGTCATATCTAAGGAATCAGGCTAAGTAGGCATTTGAAATTTTTTAAGCCATAAACAAAAAGGTCTACAGCGAGACTATATCAATTTTTAAAACTAAAAAAAGTTCGTTTGCAAAACATATGTACATTAATTAAAAGTAAGTAAGTTGAAAAACGGGAAATTTCACTGCGCATCAGTCTTTTTTTGTACGAGGTCCGTTTTTACATGAACAGAGAACACAAATTTTCGGGCACTATAATATGGTAAGGTATCAATTTTATTTGGTAAAACCAGAGTTGTTCGAACTTTAGCAGTGTATTTTAGCTAATTTCCGGGTTTTTGAGGGCAAAAATCATTAAGAATCGCCAAGAAACTGCGCGAAGCGCCGAAGAATTTGACATTTCTCGTTTCGTAATTGCAATTTCTACTATTATAAACATATATATAACACACAATTACTCGTTTCGGCGCAAAGCGCCGAAATTTTAGCGAATTTTAGACCTTTTTTGTAGTTTTTGTCTTTGCCAAAAATCTTTGTGCATGAACAAAGAGGTTCTCGGAAAGTCTTTGTACATCGGGAGAAATCTTTGCCGAATTTAAAAAAACCGTGCTGCGCATATGAACACTTTTGCAAAGAAAGTCGCTGCTGTTTCTTGTGTTACTCCTGTATAGATATGAAAAATTAAAAATACATATATGCTGTATACCTATTCAATAATCAGTCGAGATATATTTTGCATAATATTCGATAACATCGAAAGTTGGTCAGAGTGGTACAAGAGACTCGAACTGTAATAGGCCTGTTTCAGTGGAGATCTACAATTTTCCAATGAGGGGGCGGCACCAAGGCACGACCGGGCGTCTGGTCCCAGTTCCGGCCAAAAAGAGCCGGGCCTCAGCCGGGCCTTATGAAGGCAAAATAAGGAAAGCATGTTGAGTTATCATGAACAAATATTTATCTGGTCAGTGATATTAGTGTGATTATTTCCGAAATGTTCTTGAATTTCTCTGAAGTTTTTAACTAGATTTATCGAAGTGCTATGAAACTAGTGCCAGGCAGATCTTATTTTCCACTTTGCTGTGTTACGTCTGACATGCTGCAAGAAATATATTGGCGAAAATCGAATACGATTAAATGTAGATCAGCATAAAGTCAAGAATTGCACCAATTACGATCTAGCATTTTATGTACATATAAATGGGCAATAAATGCAGCAGCGATATATTAAGCAAAATGTGAAAAAATTTTAATACCTTTCTCAGTAAGCAGTACATTTGGACCGAAAGTATTCCGTTTTTAAATTGAAGCATCTCTTCCAGAATTTTCAGAGAATATCTCACAAGAAATACACTTTTTCGAAAATACCTTTTGTTGCATACTTCTGCACAAATTTATTCTTACAGAAAAATCCAAACAAACAGCACTTATTCGATAATTTTCCTTAAAAATCATAAATTTAAGAGCAAACTGAAATTGATTAAGGACAAATAATAGGAAAAGAATAGTTGTTTTTGAACGAGACTAAATTGTGAAGCTCAAAGTCTAGAAAGATTCCTGACATCACTTTTACAAACCTAAAAGCTTCGACATATAAACTTATCCAGAAAAAATTCAAAAAATTAACATTTTGTGTTACATATTGTAGAGACTGTCAACTATAAAAATTCACATACTTCTACATCAGATTCTGATCAATAGATTTAGAATTGGGTCAATCTGCTTTTACAGAGAAAATGAGATGCAAACTGTAGATACAAATAGTGCCTAATATTTACATTAATCGTTATACTAAATCAATGCAAATTATTAATGGCAATGTATAGGAAGGCCTACTTTATTGCTATGAAAGACTTGATTAATCAAAATAATTGTAAAAAGATATTTTTGGACAGCAACATGAAAAATCAGTTGTATTTCAAGCTGCTTGGCACGATATTGCTATTGAACTACGAATTAGAAAGTATAAAAATCTACATTAAAGGTAATGTGACCTTACATCTACTTTTTGCTATTAAAATCTGTAGTCAGTTAATGGGATGGTAGACAGATATGCGAATTGTAAAAACATTTATGCATTATTAACATAGGCCAAACACATGATGACGTACACACCCATACCTATACGTATATACATAGTATAATATACATAGAGGCCCGGTCCCAATCCCGGCCAAATTTTGGGCTCGGTCGTCCGCTGGGCGACACCCAAACTTTTCCTGAAATAGTCAAAAATAGGTCAGAAAATTTGCCCTTCGTGGTCGAAATAACGTTTTTCAGCGTTCCACGTTGTCTATTTTTAGTTAATCACTTCCAACGCAACATTTCCCCAAAAATTTTAACATTTCAATAATTTTGTGCTAAAAAACCGTCGAATTTTTTATATATGTGTAAATCTGACGCGAAGCGCTGAAAAATCTGGGAAATTTAGGCGAAAAGGAATTCAAAAGCATAATGTGCTACTGCTCGATTCGCTGTATCCGCACCGTTTGACGCGAAACGTGGAAAATTTTAAAAGGTTATGCTTTAAAATAGAACAAATCTATGTCGAAATAGCTGTTTCTGCACTTGAAATTGTTTTAAAATATAGTCCATGAGCAAAAAATGGCTTTTAGGTCGAGAAAAAGTAGATGAATGTCATTAATAGGTATTACCCGGCGCGAAGCGCCAGTAAAATTTGAAAAATTGTGATCACTGACGACAAAAAATCACCGAAATCACATATCCATTCTTCATCTCGCTAACTTTTTTGGACCGATAGGGAGGGAGCACGCCCTCAGCGCTCCTCTTATATACGCTCGTGGCCTGTTTATTCAATATTCTAAAAAAAAACCGTCATTTGCGAGTTTCAGAGATATGTCTACTCCCGCACAGACACACACACACGGACAACTTCAAATTATTATAACTCAAAGTTATTTGAACCATTTATCTCACTTGCTGATTGAGTAGATGGCGTCGGCGCGGGCGTTGTGGCTAAAAATGAGAATACATCTCGTTTGAACAGTGTTATTTTCAACTTATGGAACACAAATATGTAGAAAAGAGGGCTTGAAATCAACGCGTCATATCCGATTTCTACGACACGGCAGATAGTGATTGATTGCTTTTATTCATTAATTAAATAATTAAGATTATTAATTGATAAAAAGTAAGAATGAGAGACAGCTTTCATATTAATGATCGCAGTATCGAGTTCTAAGCCCGATGCGCATATGACGGATCTGGATTTTCTATGTGGAGGGACGGTATCCCAACTTTTTCAAAAAATGTTAAAAACAAGTCCAAAAAACTTGCCGTTCACGTGCAAAATAGCGTTTTTTCGGCGTTTTACATTGTCTAATTTTATTTCAAATCACTTTTGCACGATATTTTTTCTGAAAATAATGAAACTTTCCACAATTTTTCGGGATCAAATTGATAAATTTCTTTGACTCTGGTGAAAATCCGGCGCGAAGCGCCGAAAAATTTGTGAAATTCAAGTTGAAAGCTTGATTTACTGTTCAATGTCCTGTATTTGTAGCTTTTGACGCCAAAGGTAGAAAGTTTTAAAAATTCGCATAAAAATTAAACCAATCTATGTTTAATAGCCGTTTCTACTCTTGAAATTGTTTTGGAAGCTATTCCATTAGCAAAAAACGGCTTCTAGTCAGAACACAAAGAAAGTAAAATAAATATCATTAATAGGTATTATTCGGCGCGAAACGCCGGTAATATTTGAGAAATTATGATCGCTCAAGGCCGAAAATAATTGCAAATTGCATATCCATTATTTATCTCGCAAAATATTTTTGGTCAATGGTGGGAATTACGGCCCCACCCTTCTTAAATCCGCCCCAGTGCACATAAACATCAGCTGAGAGTGGAGATGACAATTTGGGATAATTCCAATTTTATGCTTTGCGTCGCGCAATTAACTTCTATGAGTCTTGTTGTTTACAATATGTACACAAGATTGAGCATAAAGACTGCGTAAGAAATTGCTCAGAGTCGAGCATGGACCTGATAGCGAATAATCAAATGAGTCGTATAGAGCCTAAAGCATACCTGCATAGCATGGGAATTCTGGGGGTGGTTGAAATTATAAAGTGCCATTTTTGGGTCCAAAAATGGTAGGCATGGGTCGAAACCATCGTTTTTCAGCGGTTCTTACGATGCTCTATCTTTCTAGAGCATAGAAGATATCGAGAATTTCGAAAAAAATAAAAAGTCTAAACAAATAATGGCGCGAAGCGCCGAAAATGTGGTACTTTTGAGCAAATATACGGCTAAAAACGCTTTAAAAAGTATCTTTTCTGAAAAATTTTTAAATAATTTTCGGGGAATCTCAAATAATCGCGAATGTCTTGGGGTAGTAGTTGGTGGGTTTACCATTATCCCCCCTGGAAAAAATGTCACATTACATAAATTGTTTTACCACTCCTTTCATAATTGACGATTTTTAAGAACTTTCCATAATTTTCCTTAAAAATCGTAGAAAAATTGCGTTTTTAAAGAGTTTTTAACTTGTTCAAAAGAGGCAAATTTCCGGCGCTTCGCGCCATACACTCATGTTTTGACGTATAAATTGTTCAATTTGCTCAAATTTTTTTCTCAAATAAATTATTTTTATGCTCAAGGAAGACAAGGCATCGTCAGAAACATCAAAAACGATGTTTTCGACGCATATCCGTTATTTTTGGGACCACGACATGACCGATACATGAAAAAGGGGTCAGCGGGTCTCGGGAAAGTCACAAATTGCGCATTTTCGGACCAAAATGACCTCAAAAATTGACGCAAACGTTAACATAGTATTAAAACGAGATTATTTCTCAGTTTCTGATCAATTTTAAAGCACTTTTGAAGTAAATTTCTAATTTTCATATTCTTTCTTGTTTTGGGCCTGTATTTTGCCCAATTTTCCCCGAAATATTTTTCATTTTTCCATTCGGGGGCCTAGTACTACCCTACTCCAACGTTTATATAAATCGTATAATTCCTTCAATCGCTAATACGCAAGTTTTCAAAATAATCAAGTCATGTTAAAAAAATTTGATAAATCGTACGACAGGTTATCCTCTTGAGTCAAGTACAAAAAAAATTCAAAATCAATTTTTGCTCCGTCAACAATTCGTTGATCGAGATTACCGCGCGATCCATGCAAAAAATTGTCTTAAGTACAGCGGCTGTTCCAGTGTGAGTGACATGCAGAGGACGGCACGAGCCCAATTCTGGGGGTCCGATAGGGATAAATCACTAAAAATAGCCTCGAATATTCAATTCTGGGGTATTTAGATTTTGAGGTGACGGGCGGTCTTTCCTGTTCTCTTTTTAGGACCAGACTTCCAGTCCTTACGCCCATATGTAGATGTACGCCTTGGTGAGGTTTGGTTTCCGAAAGTATTAAATATTGACACACGGCTTGCCAGGAGTTGATTTGATCTTTAAGCTACAACATTCTTGTAAGACTTCAGCTTAAAAAAAGTGTTTTCTGGCATTTAAGGCTTTGAGTTTCGACAAAAAGTCGATTCGGTCTAACATTTAGGCATCGCTGATGGAATGATATAATGCAGCAAATGGAAATTTCAATTTCCGCGGGCAATGAAAAAAGCTGAAAAATTTCAAGATTTCGACGACAATCAGATTTGGGCTCATAACATACATAGGCATCAACAAAACTCTGGGGTCCGCAGGAGCCCAAATTGCCAAAAACCACCGAAAATTCAATTCTTGGTATTCATCGATTTTGGGGGTCTTTCAGATTCTGAAGGTCCAGACACCTCGGAATCCCACGCTCATGCACGTATGGTTTGGCTACTATCGTTTTGCTAAAACATTGAATCTTGCAGAAAACCGCCTTTCTGTCAAATTTATTCAGCGAAACTACCTGCAACCTTTCGGTCGACTACGATTCCTTTCGTTTCCTTTCCTTCTTCCTCTAACTCGATATCGTCATCATTGTCGTCGGAATTCACACCTGACATATTCAAAAAACGCTTATTAATCTTACATACGATAGAAAAATGTGCGATGAAAAAAATCTGATGGAACCATAAAATGATAAATTTAAATTTATAAAAAATTAATTTTGCATAAATGTAAGTGATGCGAAGAAATGTCTTAAGATCAGACAAGCATTCTGTTATCTATTTGTTGACTCCTAAAATATTAATGTCTCTAAAATAATGCCTTGGAATAGTACAGAACTGCAAGTAAAATGCAAAATTCAAAGAATGCAGACATCAAAAAGATTAAAGAAAAAACTGCATAGAAAACAATAAATTACAACGCCAAATTTTATACACGGTTTAAACTAAAAAATTATTATTTATCAAAAGTATTGGGTCTCAAAATTACACCTTCATGTTAGCTCCAGGACAGAGGAACATCGGAGTAGCGTACATAAAGAATGCAAGAAACACCTTTTCTTTTTTGGCTAAGGATCCGCTGAGGTGGTGAGCTCAAGCCATACAGGTAACAGGGGATGGGGGATCTCCGACCCAATTAGTTGTCCTCCCGATCCCAGAAAATTTTTTAACTCCCCCTTCAGCGGATTTTTTGAAATAAATTGATTGTTTCTGTCGTTTCTAGGTGTTTTCGGACTGTGTTTGGCAAAAAATTGAAGGCCATTCACCACCCCTCCCCCAAAAAACCAGGAGACCCCAACAGAATTAAACTCAACCAGCTCCTAAAATGGACGCACACATCATTTTGAGGTCTTGCTATTAATGAATATTCAATGCGCTCTGAACTGAAAAACGAAGCGAAACGAAAAAGTGCCGAATCGGTGCAATTTATGTCCAAAAAGTGTTTACAGTTAAAACTAGACATGCAAGTACGGTGTTTGGGGCTCCTGAATAACGAGAATGAAAAAATGGAAAATTTTAAAGGGAAAATGAGGCAAAATGAAGGCCAAAAACGGATGAAAATGAAAATTCCTCACTGATTCTAACGCTATTTTTAGCGATTATACCACTTTCTGAGGTCATTTTGGCCCCAGATAAATGATAATCCGGCGCGAAGCGCCGAAAAATTCTTAGTTTTCTAGCTGAAAAGTACGCTAAAAATCTCTTTTGGTGGTGTTTGAACCTACTTCAGGAATTTTTCATTTTTTCACTTTAGAGGACTCTTTTGTGTTTCAAAAATTCTTTTTAATTGCCGGGGGGCGGCTCCCGCTACCCGAGCTCAGGCTAAGATAGAATACTACATGTACAGCATGGGAATTCCGGAGAGTCTTTCCCAAATAATTTTCTGAATTACGTTTTTCAGAGCTCAAGAATGGTAGGAAGACATGCAAATCCCTATTTTTCGACGTCTCTCGAGAATGGTCGGTAACCATTCTGCAGGGAAGTGGGTCAAAACTCCTCCAAGAACACGTATGATTAAGGACTGAGGATGTCTGGAAAATTGAAAGTTCAGGGAAGTCAGCCAGCTTTTTTGTGAAGACTGGTCAGTAGCCATTCTGCATGAGGGAGCTGTCTTTAAAAACACATTTGAATAAGGGATGAGGATAGAAAATGAATAATAATAAGGAATAAGTAACAATAAATAATAAGGACTTTCCGGTCAAATACAAAAATCCTCGAAATATCTGTGGCAACAATATGTTACATATTTTTGGACCTTATTATTTGGGTTCCTCAACTTATTTGTCCAGTAAGTTTAGCAATATATCAGCGAAATTTCACTTAAACTTTAAGTTCGAAAGGTAGTTTTGTTCGCCAAGCCAGGAATGAAAAAATTGTAAAGTTTCCGAATTGCTAGCATAATTTGGCTGCAAATGTCAAGAATTTTAGGGATAAAATGTCGCAAGTCAACGCATCTGAATTCGGTACAGCGTGCGAATTTTATGATTTTTCGAAGAATTATTATTAAAAAAGAGCAAAAAAAAGGTAAAATAATTAAATTAAAAAAAATACATGAGCAGAAATTCCAAATGTTAATCAATTAAACTTTTCAAACACCTCAACAATGGTAAATTTCTATAATATAAAACTCATTTCTAATTAACTTACGTGCAGCATTTTCTTCATTCTCTTTCTTTTTCCTTTCTTCTTCCTCTTTCCTTTTCTTCTCTTCCTCATCTTTCTTTTTCTTTGCTGCTTTCACAAAATAAAGTACATGTTTCTACTAACTAGGTCGCCGCAAACTTTACAAATAAATTAATAAATCAATAATTGATCAATTAAAAATACCTTGCCAATTTTAGCTTTTTTTGATTTTGATTATTGCTCATGTATCACCTTTGAGCTTCTACATATGCTAATAAAATTGCCAAGAAGAAGCGAAGTAAACCGTATATATCACCAAATGCAATATAAAACACATAAACATATTAATATTGGTAAAATATATGTAAATATATTCACATGTAGAAATATTATCCCATAAAATCATATTTTTGGATGATAAAAGTACGATTTGTATATAAATCACGGAGTAACATACGAGATTTAAGAAAATATAATTTATCAGTCTCCCAGTAGTATAGGAAAAAATTAAATAAATGAAATCAAGAAATTTACAGATATGGTCAATAAATGCCCAGGAAGGGAATTGTCCCCATCTTCGTATTGTAAAAAGTGCAAAACAGAAATTCGAAGATAAAGATAAAATAAAATCAATTCCACAGATGATAATCTTCTGATTATAAGCTTAAATCAATCATAAATTTTCCGAAATTTGTCGAAAAACATACGGCAAAGGTGTTTAAGCTCACCTTCAGCATTCTGTCTTATCAGCTTCGCCCATTCTGAGCCACTATCACTCAGTTTCGTTTCCTCTGAAAGTCGGAGTTCAAAGTAATTAAAACGATCGATGCTGTCAAAATACGAATATTTCGCATCCAATTTTTGCCATTTATTAGAAAAAATAATTCTCTTATTTTGGCGAACATTTCAAATTTCATTCGTTAATTGGAAACACTCACTTTACTCGATTATAAGGGCTTACCAAATAGCGTAAATAGGCTATTCCATGCTTAATCACTAGCAGACATTCTCAGCATGGAAATTCAGGTACAGGGAGTGAAAATTTTAAAGTGCTTTTTAAGCCAAAAAATAACCTGTACGCCTTAAAAACATCATTTGTCGGCGTTTCTGACGATGCTAAATCTTCATAGAGCACACAAACTAAAAAAATCAAGCAATAGATAGCTAAAAACGATTAAAAGAAGCACATTGTGTGCAATAACGTAATTTTAACGCTCTTTTATCGCTTATACGTCTTTTTACGGTCATTCTGGTCCAAAAAACTAAATTTTTGACCATTGATAGACTGGCTGACCCCTTAGAAATTGGCCATGCTATGCCTATATAGTCATAAGTCGATCAAGATATTTCAGATATTTACTAGCTTCAAAGGACAGTAAGCGGTGTAAACAGTGAAATTTCAACATTTTTTAATCTGTTCAGAATGGGATTTCACCTTTCGTCTTAATTTACATAGTGTGTAAAATTTTATTACATCTTCTTCTAATGTGAGCATTTGTTTACGCGGAAGAAAAGGTGAGACGGCAGCAGCGAGATTTTATGGGGTATGGGTGGTGCAAAACAAGGAAAAGTTCCTAAAAACAAGATGAAAATTCCATTCTGTGGTATACCGATTTTTCGGGGTCTAGAGACCATAGGCGCACAGCGTGTCCGATCTGGGGAGAGGAGGTCAGTCGTTGTGAGGCGGGGTAGAAAATTGAGCTTCTTTGGGCCAAAATCACCTCAAAAACTGGATTAAGCGCTAAAATACCGTTAAAACTACGTTATTACACATTTTCCGGTGAATTTGAAGCATTATTGAAGAAAATTTTTATTTTTCATCCGTTTTTGGCTTTCATTTTGCTTCATTTCCCCACAAAATTTTCATGTTTAAATTCTGGAGGAAGGAAGGAGGTCAGGCAGGAACCCTAAGCCCCTATGTTCATATCTGGTACAGACTCCCCACGTCCATGAGTCTCACACGTAATGGCGAATTGAGGTTTTTACAAGTTCATCAGGTTTATTCCGTTTATTCCTTTTAAAATTCATAAATTCTTCAGTGGTTCACAGGAGCTTCTATTTGGAATAGCGGCTCGTAGGGGACTCATCAGGCCGAACACCGGATATGATATAGACCAGTCGTCTCACCTGCTGTTCCCTTTTCCATATTCTCGAAATATTTAGCCAATTCCGCACTACGAGCTAAAAATAAGCAAATATTTCTCGTTCATATACGCGGAAGGTAGGATCAGCTCAGGGTGGTGGAGGGGGTTATATCTCAGAAAGATAAACTAGTACATTTAGTGTTCACGATTTTTTGCTATTAAAACGACGAAAATAACCAAAATTACAGATAAAATGTTTTTTGCGATAATGCTGCAATTTTTAAGCATTTTCAATCAAATATGTATTAGCTCGTAATTTTAGGTGGAAAGTCCTCGGGCTATTTTGCTGTATAGAAAACAAAAATTTAAACACCGAATGCTATATACGGTTTGAACAAAAATATTTTCATTTATCCAATGTACGGGGTCTCAAAATTACACGTTAATGTTAGCTGAAGGACGGCGGAACATCGGGGTATCGTACACAAAGAATGCAAGGAACAGCCTCTTTTTATGGCTAAGGATCTGCTGAGGTTGATGAGCTCAAACCATACAGGTAAGGGAGATGGGGATCTCCGACCCAGTTAGTTGTCCTCCCCAAACCAGAAAGTGTTTTGACCTCTCCCCCTTTTTTCAAATAAATTGAATTTATCAGGCCGTTTCTAGGCGTTTTTTTTGACTGTTTGGCGAAAAATTGAAGGCCATTCACCATCCCTCCCCCAAAAAATAGCTGAGGACCCCAACCAAAATTTCAGGATATGCACATGAATGATGAAGCGCCCCAAGTGGCGTCAGGCCGAGGTCGAAAGATTTTGTAAAATATAACGTTGAACTGTAACTTTCGAAATTTCGCGAAATCAGTCGAATCATGGTTCTGAACCTAGGCTAAACAGAGTTAAACTCAACCAGCCCTTATATATATATATATATATATATATATATATATATATATATATATATATATATATATATATATATATATATATATATATATATATATATATATATATATATATATATATATATATATATATATATATATATATATATATATATATATATATATATATATATATATATATATATATATATATATATATATATATATATATATATGTCCGCACAAATCATTTCAAACTCTTGCTATTCACAAAAATCTAATGCGCTTCGACCTGAAAAACGGAGCGGAACGAAAAAGTGCCAAATCGGCAGAATTTTCATACATATTTATCACGATGTCCAACCAGCGTTTACAGTTAGAATCAGACATGCAAGTTCGGGGTTTGTGGGCTCCTGAATATCGAGAATGAAAAAATATAAGAATATTATAGGGAAAATGAGGCAAAATGAAGGCCAAAAACGGATGAAAATGAAAATTTTCTCACGTAGTTTTAACGCTATTTTAGCGATTGTACAACTTTTTGAGGTCATTTCGGCCCTAAAAAGCTCAATTTTTGACCCTCTCATAGGTCGGCCATGCTCTGTCTCTATGATTTCTGCTGACAAATTACATTAACTGACTGAATCGATGTGGTGAATTACTGAAGTATATTAGCTGATTGAAGATTCCAAACTCAATGCAGGAACACTATAGCGAAAACTATTGACAATTTTCGACGATTTGACGTTTTTAATTCAAATTTCAGGCGCGTACCGACGTTTATCTGCTGCCCAACAAATCTAAAAAAGCTTTTGGGGAGGCTGCCGCCCTCTCCTGCCTGCCCCCGGATCTGTGCCTGCTACAAATGATGACATGCTTTGGTCGTCTAGCTTCAGAAACAGGTTGTCGGCTCCAAAACCAGGTTGGTAAAGGGTAACCTGTTTAGCAATGGTAGTCGCTACCAAACGTGGGTAGCAAGAAAATTCTGGGAGAGTGCAAGATGGTCAAAAATGTTCGCCATACCACCATTTTTAGGTCGAAAAATGGCCTTAAAACTGGTGGTATGGCCACAAAAAGACAATTTTTCAACGTTTCTCATCGAGCATTATCCATTGGCATCGGAAAATTGCGAAAAAACAGACAAAAAAATCTCAGAAATTGGATTTGCTGGGGGAGGTATTCTGGTTTCTGGGGGAGGGGTATTTTGGTTTCTCGGGGGGTGCATACCCCTCAAAAACCCTCATCCCCCAAGCCCAGATGTGGTCGCTACCATAGATGCACATGCTTGACCGATCTGGGGGATCAGCTGGTTTGGGGAGGTGGGCCAAGAATCGAGCTTTTTAGACCAGATTGACCTTGGAAACTAGTATAAGATCTTAAATAGTGTAAAAAATATACGTTATTATACAGTTTCTGGTCAATTTAAGACACATTTAGAGAAAATTTCCAATATTCATCCTTTTTCAGCCTCCATTTTGCCCAATTTTCTCTAGAAAATTCTTTTGTTTTACCATTTGAGGGATCTAAGACCCTCCCTCGAACCCCAGGCGCATGTCTGGTCATTACCAAGCGTATATGGGTGACCTCATTCTGTCAGGGTCTAACAATTTTTTGATTAGTCTACTATATTCTTGAAGAGGGTCTAAACAGGCATGCATGAACGGTCTACACCCTGAGAATAAGAAAAATGGGAGTTTTCTGGGAAAAATGAGGCCAAATAAAGGCTAAAAACAGATGAAAATCGGAAAATTTCTGTAAAATTGCATCAAATTGGCCAAAAACTGAGTAATAATGTAGTATTTAAAGCTATTATAGCGCTAATACCAGTTTTTGAGATCATTTTGGCCCAAAAAATATGAATTAGTGACCATGCCCCCCAGATCGGTCATGCTATGGATCTACTGGTCTAACCCCCACGTGTGGTTGCTACTCAGTGCATTAGCCAATAGCTGGACTTGAGTGAAATAAGCGCAACTTTCCAAATGACTTTTTCGATTTTGACAACACTGAATAGTTTCCGTGCAGACACACGCATTTACCTAAGAAAATCAATCAAGCGATCTTACCTATCCGTTTAGCATCGGATCCTTCATTGGCTTTTTCTGTTAAGAAAACACAATGAAATGTCGACATGACAAACGAGCTTTTAGCGGATACGATTAAAAAGCGAATGAAGATAGGTAAATTATATCCATTTAAAAAGAATAATCAGACTTTTCAGGCTATTGCGGTTGAATAGAAGATTGCAGACGTAAGTATACTTATCATACATGTAAGAGGGGATTAGGGGATTTCCCACTTAACGTCGGTCGTCCCTCGTTCCCCCAAAGCCAGAAAATTTTTGAGCTTCCTATGATTTCAGGCAAACATCGAATTTTTTCGAAATTTTTATGTGTTTCTTGACCGTTTTTGCCTAAAAATTGGAAGTCACTTACCCGCTACCCGTAAAAAGGGCAGGTGACCCCTCTCAGAATTTCGAGCAGTTACATGAATGGTAAGTATGCATTACATAATGGTTTGCCAAAAAGTTTAAAAACGATCACATTTTAAAGCTGACTTACATACGTTCCCCAAACTAAATTGAAATGTTTTAAATACTAAGGTGCTTGTGTTTTCTTAGGGGTTTGGGGGGTTTTACCCCATGCAGTGGCTAATGACGCCAGCAACATAGCTGCACCTCCAGAATTGTCGATTTTTTGTAAAAATTTTTAGAAGTGTGCCTTTCTAAGCGTTTCCAGCTCAATTTTCGCTATGAAAATCTCAAAATTTCAGCGCTCTGAGCCATATAAAAATTTTTTTACCATATTTTGTTCAATTAAGGAGATTATTTAAAATTTTTTCGATATTTTTTGTTATTATATTCTAGAAATAATGAGCGTCTCCAGAAACGCCTGAAATCAATGTTTTTGACGTACAACCATCGGTTTGATCCCAGAAAAAGAACTGATAAATTCTTTCGGGGATGACCCCCTGAATTCCCATGCTGTATATGCACACATAATCTGGAAAGTTAGGAAGGTTTGCATCCCCCCAGAAAAATTCCCACTTCTCCCAGAATTCGCGATTTATAGAAGTTTCCGAAAATTTCCGTAATAGTCGTAGAAAAGGTACTCTTTGAGCATTTTTATCTATCTTTTTGCTCAGAAGTGTCAAATTTTCGGCGCTTAACGCCATGTACTCATGTTTTGACTGTATTTTGTTCAATTTTTTCGACTTTTTTGAAATTTTTTTCAGAAATTTTTCGTGCTACGCGTACTCACTATTTTTAGGCCTAAAATGGCACCCCCATCATTCCTTTGCTGAGTATGTCTATGTACATGTATGCTAGGATGCCTACAAATTATTCCAAAGTAAAGTCGAGGATAATAAAGAACAAATGATTGCTCACATCCAGATAAATTCTGATTTTGAATGCGGAGAGCTAAAAATCTTAATCACGTCGAAACAAAATGAAGAGGACTTCTTAGATCGTTGACACATACGCCTTTCTAAACACCTTCAACTATACATTCATCGTTATTTTTCAAAATTTTCTAATTCCACAAAACTTTTCGGTGCGTTGTGTCAGATTTTCGATAGAGTCGAATATACTGAACACTTTTTTGCAAAAAAATGTCAAAAATTTTAAAATTTCAAGATAAAATATTCTACATGGTTTTGAATAATAGTTAATGCAAAATAACAAAAATACACTTTCTCGCGCGTAGGAACAGTTAATTTTGGGCCTTTTTTTACTGTTTAAGGAGATGCAAATGTCCTGCATCCGCCATTGCCCCACGCTTTGTTATAGGTGAATGTAAAAATGTACACAAAATTGAAATACATTCTTACGTTCTTCAATTATACGCACCCATAAATAATTAGAAAATTCGTTTTATTCGATTAATGGACAGATTAATTAAATCAATAAAATAATTAAATTATTTAATTCTTTTCTAAATAATTGGAATATTTCAGTCGAAATAATTGAATTCAGGGAATCTAGAGGGCCTTCAGTCATCTGGGCATATTTTATCGATTGTGATGAGTAGCGTGCTCCACATTGACGAAAAACTTATTTTTACGAACAGATATTTGTGTTGTTTCGAGAAAAAAACAAATAAGTGGAAATGGGGAGATAGTCATTATAGCTTAGCGTCGGAAAGAGCTTCAATTGTACAAAGTATACATAAATTATGTAACGGTATATTAATTTTGTGTGAAATTTCAATTAATAAATATCGCTTTTCGGCTATCATCAATTTTTGTTTATCGAGCTGCTTAAGGTATGAATGTACATCAAATCTTTATATAGCGAGAAATGTGGTACATGTGTTCAATTAGTTTCCAAATTTTATACCTAGAGGGTCAAACACTTCTGAAGTTCAGAGAAGAATTATATTATCGGTAAGGGCAGAAATATCAAAATTCTACATTCCTCATTAGAATCCAGCCAGTGGCGCGTGGACAAAAAAATTTATATTCATTCAATTTAGACTGTTTGCAGGAGCCATATCGATTTACACGAGCTATTTCCACAAGTCAAGCGTGTTCATCAGCATACATACAGGGGGTTTGAGGTCTATACCACAGAATGGAAAAATTGGTGATTTTCCGGAGAAATCGGAAGGTCAAAAATGGATGAAAATTTCAAATTTTATCAACATTGCTTTCAATTGACCAGAAAGTGTGCAATAACGTAGTTTTAACGCTATTCTAGCTCTTATACCACTTTTTACAGTCATTTTCGTCCAAAAAAGCTCAATTTTTGACCATTCATAGACCGGCTGAGCCCCAGAAATTGGCCATGCTATGCATATATGGCTCAGAAGTCGATAAGGATGTTCCAGATATTTACTAGCTTCAAAGGGCAGTAAGCGGCGTAAACGGTCGAATTACAACGTTTTTTAATCTGTTCAGAATGGCATTTCGCCTTTTGTCTTAATTTACATAGTGTATAAAATTTTATTACATCTTTTTCTAAGGTGAGCATTTGTTTAAGCGGGAGAAAAGGTGAGACGGTAGCAGCGGGATTTTATGGGGTATGGGTGTTGCAAAACTAACAAAAGTCCCCAAAAATAAGATGAAAATCCCATTTGGGGGTCTAGCAGATTTTCGGGGTCTAGACCATAGGCGCACAGCATGTCTGGTCTGGGGAAATCAGTCAGTCTGGGCGTGGGTCGAAAATTAAGCTTATTTGGGCCAAAATCACCTCAAAAACTGGATTAAGCGCTAAATTACCGTTAAAGCAACGTTATTACACATTTTCCGGTCAATTTGAAGCATTATCAAAGAAAATTTTTATTTTTCATCCGTTTTTGGCTGTCATTTTCCATTATGTTCCCCAAAATTTTTTTCATGTTTAAATTCCTGGGGGAGGAAGAAGGTCAGGCAGGATCCCTAAGCCCCCATGTTCATGTCTGGTCTAGACTCCCCACCTCCATGAGGCCCACGCGTACTTGTGAATTGAGGTTTTTACATGTTCATCGGTTTATTTTGTTTATTCCTTTTGAAATTCCTAAATTCTTTTGTGGTTAAGAGGAGCTTCTGTTTGGAATAGCGGCTCGTAAGGTGCTCATCAGGCCGAACACCGAATGTGCTGTAGACCAGTCGTCTCAACTGCATTTTCTCTTTCCAAATCGTCGAAATATTTCATCAATCCCAGACTACGAGCTAGAAATAAGCAAATATTTCACGCTCATATATGCGTAAGGTGTGATCAGCTCAGGGTGGTGGAGGGGGGCTTGAATCTCACAAAGACAAACTAGTAAATTTAGTGTTCACGATTTATTGCTATTAAAACGACGAAAATAAGCAAAATAGCAGATAAAATGCTTTTTTTGCGATAATGCTGCAATTTTCAAGCATTTTCAGTCAAGAATGTAACAGCTCGTGATTTTAGGTGGGAAGTCCTCGGCCATTTTCAGAAGCTGGGGCTAATGAGATCCAATTTTCGGCCAAAAACGGCCAGAAAACGCCTAAAAGAGCAAAAAACCATTTTTTCCGAAAATCGGGAAAGAGGTCAAAAATTTTCCGGCTTTGAGGGGGTGGGGTTGATCGATTTGACTGCATTGAATCGCTTTTAACCTTAAAAACTACATGATTAAAAATTTTTACTATCACTGCTTTTGCCCTTAAAAATGAAAATTTGAAAATTTGTAGCATGCAGTTGATAGTATAGAGAAAAATTATGAAAATTTTTTAATTCTTAATTATAAAACGTTCAAAAATGTCCCGCCGGCTCAAAATCTCCGGGCAGCACCTATTGGGCAAGATCCGAATCCAGTATAGAATCCGGTCAGGGTGGTGACCCAACAAAAATTTGTCTTTATCTCGGAAAATTCATCGGAATAGCTCACAAAAAACCAGTTTTTCGACGTTTCTCGACATGCTCTATCTATTAAGATGATATAAGTCGAACTTTTCGGACAGATTTTTTTACTCGAAAAGCATTTTTTTCTGGTCGTGCTTGAGTCAAAATTATGGAAAATGCTTCACTGCTGGCGCGAAGCGCCGAAAATTTTAATGATTTTATGTCAAAGACTTGCAATTTCACCACCTTTCTGCGCATTATCTCACCTTTGATAATTTTTTCCACCATACAAGTGGTAAGCGTGGCCCCCTCCCTATCAAACGGGGCCCTGTGTCTTGCTGACTCTTTATCGGGGAATACATCGATCACCATTTACTTTAGATGTACGATTTAAAATGGAAAATGGAGTGCACAACGCGACTAAATGAAATGACATTTCACAAATAATTTCGACAAGAATGTTCATATTTGCTAGCCGTTAAGTGACCAAATGCAAATATCATTTGCATCGCTGAATAGCATTAGTCTCACAAGCAGTATCGGAGTGAAAGTCTTGCAAAATCGCAACCCTCCAACGCAGTCCAAGAGAAAAGTGATATGAAAAGGGCATTTAACAATAAGAACAGAATAGATTCAATTGAGGGATGATAAAGTAAGACTATATCAATTTTTAAAATGGAACAAAAGTCCGTTTACAAAATATTGTACATAATTTAAGAGTAAGTACATTAAAAAACGAGAAATTTCACAGCGCAGCAGTGTTTTTTTGTGCAAGGTCCGCTTGTATAGGTACAAAGATAGTCCCTAAAAGTATTTGTACATTTTGTATACACAAATTTTTGGGTACTATAACACGGTAAAGTAGCAACTTTTGTGTAGTAAGAACAGAGTTGTTCGACCTTTGGTAGAGTATTTTAGCTAGTTTCTGGGTTTCTGAGGGCAAAAACCGTCTTAAAAAGGCGCGAAGCGCCGAAAAATTTAACACTTCTCCTTTCGAAATACAATTTCTATTAATATAAAGATATATATGACACACAATTACTCGTTTCGGCGCAAAGCGCTGGAATTCTGACGAATTTTAGACCTTTTTTGCAGTTTATGTCTTCCTAAAAATCTTTGTACAGGTACAAAGAGGGTCTCGGAAAGTCTTTGTACATCGGGTAAAACCTTTGCCAAATATAAAAAACCGTGCTGCGCAGATGAACACTTTTGCGAAGAAAGTCGCTGCTCTCCTTATGTTACTCGTATAAGATAATAAAAATTAAAAATACATATATGCTGCATACCTACTCAATAATTAGACGAGATATTTTTTGCATAATATTCGAATAAGCATAATCTGTATGTTTTTAGCTACTGTACATCGCGTTGTAAAGTGGTTTACACTATTTGGGTTGGTGAAAATCCGGCGCTAAGCGCCGAAAACTTTGTGAAATTCAAGTTGAAAGCTAAGTTTACTGCTCAATGTCCTGTTTTTGTAGCTTTTGACGCCAAATGTCGAAAATTTTTTCAAAAGTCGCCCGAAAATAGGAGAAATCTATCTTGAAATAGCCGTTTACTCTCTTGAACTTGTTTCGGAAGCTCTTCGATGAGCGAAAAATGGTTTCTAGGACGCAAAAAAGTTAATAAATATCATTAATAGGTATTATTTGGCGCGGAGCGCCGGAAAAATTTGAGAAATTATGATCGCTTAACGCCAAAAATCATTGCAAATCACATATCCATTCTTTATCTCGCCAAATATTTTTGGCCAGCGGGGGAATACGCCCGCCCCCGCCCTTTCTATATCCACCCCTATGCACATACACAGTAGTAGAGACTAGTAATGACAATTTGGGATAATTCAGATTTTACACATTATATAATTAGTCGATTATATTATAAAGTATTATGTTTGAGTGCATCACTTACAATATGGTGGCCCATAAAAAAGGCTACATTCCTATTTGCACCCTATTCTTACGATATACAAAACTTTTGCACTCAGTAGAACGCCAATCTATTCTGGGAGTTTAAACAAAGTGCCAATTAATTTTTGTGACTAAATATATTGCTGAAAATGTCAAAAAAAGACACCTACATACGCAGTAATGTAATAAAAGGCATAAAATCTGGGGTTAAAACAATGTCAAAGTAAGGTGTAAACAAATTGCCATAGGACACAAACCGTTTGCAGCTGGCCATACTTTTTGACGCGGTTTCAATAAAGACATATTTATCTATCTAATGCAGCTAGTCTCAAAGTTGTATGTTCAAAGCAGCCAAAGTTATGACCTGTTAAACAGGAATGTAGCCTTTTTTATGGGCCACCCTGTATAAACATCACTGTATTATACAATTTTATATATATTACATAGAAATATTTAGCATAATATAATTTTATTTTTATTCATTTATAACCGAAATTTTGTATTCAGATAATTCAAATTTCAAATATAATTTTTAATAATTTATAATTCAGACAAAGTGAAAGCTGTCCCAGAGAACTTCAGTGGAGCGATGTATTCAGTTCATTTTTTGCAATCTTTAAAAAGATAAATCGTATAGCAATAACTTGAAACTTAGGTTTCTTTACATTTTTAGCTGTTTTTTTGCCATTTTCAGCCTGAAATAGGAAGTCATTTACCCTACCCCCATTCCAAAAATGACCGAAGACCCATCCTGAATTTCGAGCCGCTGCATGCAAGTCACATATCCACTGAGTATGTAAAGATTTAGCCTTAGAAGGCATAAGGAAAATAGCACGTGACTTGTCCGAAAATTTATGTAGCTAGCCCCTTCATTTGATTTTTTGGGGTCATAATCCATTGAAGGCTGCGAATCTAGGAAAAGGGTTAAGAATTTTGAGGCTTAGAATTTGAACATAGAATCTCCTAAGCCTCACACATTCAGGCTATCATTGATGGAATTGGCGATAATTTTCAATATGGTAAAAAATATGAAATTTCAGTTTTCGCAGACATTACAACGCAGAAATTTTTCCAACCCACCAGAAATGGCGATTTTTTAAAATTTTCTTGAAAAATCGTAGAAAAATTGCTTTTTTAATCGTTTTTAACTTGTTCAAAAGTGTGAAATTTCCGGCGCTTCACACCACCTACTCATATTTTGACGTATATATTGTTCAATTTGTTCGACTTTTTCTGTTTTGTTTTAAATTTTTTCATGTTTTTATGCTCTGGAAAGACAGAGCATCGTCAGAAACGCCAAAAATGACGTTTTCGACGCGTATCCATCATTAGTAGGCCCAAAAATGCACTTTCAAATTCCACCTACAATTCCCATGCTCTGCATGTATGCTACTGATTCCCCGTAAAATGGCTGCGACTCCCCAGAATTGTCGATTGTTCGTGAAAATTTTGAAAAGTGTGCTTTGTAGAGCGCTTTAAGCTCATTTTCGGTGCAAAAGTCCCAAATTTTCGACGCTTAGCGCCATAAACACCTTTTTTTAAATTTTATTTTGTTCAATTTACTCGACTTTTCTATTTTTTTCGAAATTTTTTCATGCTATTATGTTTTTGAAGGATCGAGGATTGTCCGAAACGTCAAAAAACTGCGTTCTTGAGGAGCAACCAACGATTTTTAGCTTAGAAAAGGCAATTTTCAAAAATTTCTTTAGCCCGACTCCGCAGAATTCTCCACGCTGCACATGTATGGCTTTAACAATAGATTTTTGGTGTATTAGACGGGAAAAGCGGAAAAAGATTTAAAACTTTTTTTGGTATTTCGCTCCACCAGTATATAGAACTGGTAGAGAAACGCTCAGAAATGCAATTTCAGCATATCTCCTAAAAAATTCTATATTTTTTAGTGCACAAGTTTTCCCGCGCAAACGACCCTTGCTTGTCAATAAAAGCCGCACAAATTAATATTAATTATTATATTTAATATTAATGAATAGTAATATAAATAAGTAAATAATAATATATTTAAACTTTAAATTCCTCTTGGTTCACAACTCTTGCTTAACAAGCTCATTTTTCAAAACTATCTATGGCGAATAGTCGGTTTTACAATAATATTTAATATTAATAATATTAATATTTAATATTAATAAATATTATTATATAAAGTAGTAAATAATTTGAACAATTCATCTCACTTGATGGATCTGCCGCATTTGACGGCGCGGACTTTGCGGCTAAAAACAGAGAAAATGTGTCTTTTGATCTATTACCGAATGGAACAAAAATAGAAAGAGTTCAAAAACGACATAATGAGCGACGAGATGACTGATAAGAGATTAATTAATTCATCATTTAAATAACTGAGAATAATTATTTAATAATAGGCCACAATGAGCAAAAACACTTGATGGTTATCGAGGATATTTCGAAACGTAAACTAATGACAGATTCGCTAGGGGGCTTTAAGGGGTTTGACACTCCCCCAGAATGGCAATTGACGCCTCGCAAAATAGCTGCGACCCCCTAGAATTGTCAGTTTTTCAGAAAAATTGTAAAAAGTGTGCATTTGTAAGTGTTTTAACTCATTTTTGGCTCAAAAATCTCAAATTTTTAGCACATCGCACCATATACACATTTTTCGACTATACTTTGTTCAATTTTACAAATTTTTTCGAATTTTTTTCCGAATAAATTTATGTTTTTACGTTATAGAAAGAAAGAGCATTGTTCAAACAGTGTTTTTGACGTGTACCCGTCGTCTTATGACAACAAAAGGCACCTTTCGAAAATTATCTTGGGCCTGACCCCCCAAAATTCAAAAAAAAATCCGAAGGAGGGTCTGGATGGGGCCGAATCACAAAAAGTACCAAAAATCTCATTTTGGGTTCTACCGTAATCTGAGGTAGTTTTCGAATTCTCGGGGGTTTAACTCCCAAGGCCATGTGTATCCTCGACCAGACCTGCACATAGAGGGATGGGGGTATAAATCCTAAGAATAAAAAAATTATAAATTTTCTGAGCAAAATAAAGGCTAAAAATCGGTGGAAATGAAAAAAATTTCTTCAAAATTGCATGGAATTGACCAGAAAAACATAGTGTGACCCTATTTTAGCATTAATGCATGTTATTCGCGTGATTTAGGTCCAAAAAGTAAATATCTGACCCCAGACCGGCCTTGATGCTTGTATGCACACGACTCACAGAATAATCCGTAGTACTCCAAACGAAGAATGAAAAGGCATGTTACCTTTTTTCAGCAATCAGTCGATACTATTTATTTATGAAAAGATTACAGAGTAAAAGTCACATTCTGACTTTTCTCGCACTGATGCTAATACCATGTATTAGACTGTAAGAGTATTAATGTCATACATTTAATGGGGAGATTGGGGATACTCCACTCAAAGTCAATCGCCACTCCTCCCCCGTAGCTAGTAAATTTTTGACACTCTCCAATTTTTGGAAAAAATTGAATTTTTCGGCCGTTTTAAGATGTTTTTGGCCATTTTTAGCCAAAAACTAGAGGTCGTCCCCCCAAATGGTCGGTGATCACCCACCCAAAATTTCGAGCTGTTATATGTATGATTAATACTTTACTACCAGATAGGCACGTCATGAGAGTTCTGGAGAGGGGAAGTGTGAAATTTTAAAACACCTTTTTTTGGCTGAAAATAATGGATAGGTGTCGAAAAATCATTTTTCCGCTTTTCTTACGACGCTATACCTTACTAGAATATCATAACACTAAGAAAAATTCAAACGAATAAAGAACATTTAGTCAAAAAATGAATATACAGGGTGACCCATAAAAAGGCTACATTTTAATTCAAGATATCATAACTTCTGCTGATGTTAACATAAAACTCTAGAACTAGCTGCACTACTTAGATAAGCATTGACCAGATAATAATTTTTAATGGTAATTTACGGTAATTTTGTTTAAACACTACTTTAACATTTCAAATACTAGCAGCGTCATTGGTCCTGTCATGAGTTTACAACCTCTTTTGACGATAGCCTGGTTCCAAAATATGCTTATTAATTTTCTGACAGGACATACTGTCAAAAATGTCAAAAAAGGGTTACCTACACACGCAGTAATGTGACACAATACAGAAACTCTTGGTTTTCAAGAATATCAAAGTGAGGTACAAATATTTTGCCGCAGTGCGCAAACCACCGGCAGCTGACTTAAATTTTATACGCGGTTTAAACAAAGGCACGTTTATGTATGTACGAGTATCTATAGTCCGTTTTATTTAACTTTGAGGTTTTTTTAAAAAATATAAAGTGATAAGGAAATTGGTTTAAACTAACAGTACACTAGTGATATTCTACAGTATATTGAGTTATAGTGAGGCGCTTGCTATTGTCAAACCGCATTACTGCATCAAAATTTTAAACCACATTTGTAGCCTGATTCATGCGGATTAAATTCAACGAAAACCGCAAAGTCAAATAAATCAGACTATAATGGACCTGGTCCCAAAGTTTTATTTTTACATAAGCAGAAAATATGACCTGTTGTATCAAGATGTAGCCTTTTTTTGTGGGCCACCCTGTATAACGCGATGCGCCGAATATTTGCCACTTCCAGCACATAGATAAGTAAAAACGCTTTAAAAATCACATTTTCTGCGAATTTTTCGGGAAATCGTAAATTCTGGGGAGGGGGCAAGTGAAAAAAACATTTTTGGAGGATCCCTTCTTGGGGAGGGGGAAGCCATTTATATTCCATACTCTATCAGAAAAATACAGCTCGTTCTTAATTATATTGCGCGGCAACAGCCGACTTATATTTCCTTACCATAACTTGGATCCCCAATGGTGTAAGAAGGTGTAAAAAAGAAAGTACAAATAAGAATGTGCCGAAAACGCATTTTTGGTCGTTAGACCACCAGTAAGCGTTAATGTGCACACAAACAAAACGATTTAATGTGGAATAATACTTTCACAGGAACGTTAAAAGAATGGTGTGACTCGGATCACACCATTCTTGAACAAAAAATATCATTTCTCCCAACTTGACCTTGAATTTGATAATATGTAGGCAAAACAATCGAATACATGGTGTGACAAAATAAAAAATGTTGAACCTTAGAAGCACGCCTTTTATTTCGTACTTTCTTATTAGAGATATTTTGTATAAAATGGCCAAAGTAGGCATGCATAAGCAAAGCGACATACATTCAGTAGGTATACATAATATGTAGGAAATATAAAAATCAGAGATAAAATGATAGGAAAAATTGAAAACACTTTCGTTTTTATGAATGAGCATCAAAAAGACTGATTTTCTATTATTTTTATGTTTTATATTTCTTACTTCTTATAATTTTTTATGTATTATTTTTACATTATTTTTATATTGAATTATTTATCACACAAGTTTGTTCTTTCACCCAAGGATTCCTACCATACATGGGCCGGGGTCAATTCTGGGGAAGGTCTGATGAGGCCGAATTGCCAAAAATAGCGCTGGGGTCTACGGTTATTTGGAGAATCCACCTGATACTTGATAACACTTATTGCACAATCTGACCTCGAAAAAATCTAAATAAGTACTGTACTCGTACCTTAGCAAATTTAGCATAAAATCCTCTATAGCAATCAATCGGATTGTTCTCGAATATATTTGTTTTTGAGTATATTTTTTATTTTAATTCATTTTTTGATATATTTTTCAATTTTTTTTATTTGTTTTTTATGATTATTACTTTTTAACACAAAGTTTCTCCTTCGATTCATTTACACATTATTACAGTTTCAATTGTCCTTCAATCAGATAGTTATAATCAAAACACACATCTTATTTCCACCACGCCAATGGAAACGCGATACGAAATTTTGAAATTTATAAAAAAGCTGGCCCTTTGGCAAAAATGGCCTAAATCAGTCTTTCAGTTTAAAATAGTGCAATATATCGCGATATAAAGCATCTGTCCGAATTCAAAATAACTTATTGCTTTCATTCGATGATTTTTTTTATTCTAGTCGCATTTTTAACAAAATATTTGCATTCTCTTCATTGTCTCTGATTTTCAAGCATATGCTATACTCAAGACGACACATGGGCTGAGGGTCTGGATCCCAGAATTCGAAGATCCTTCAAATCGATAGAACCCACAAAATTGGATTTTTGAAGCTATTTTTGGCAATTTGGCTCTGTAGGACCCCCAAATTTGGGTCGCTACATATGTTTGCTCAAAGCCCATTTAATAAGTAAGTTATGTGCGTCGATCCTATCCCAAACTTAGATTAGGCTCATCCAGCTCTCAGAATTAATAACCTTCTATAGAATGTTCGCAAAAACTATACATAAATTATATAAAATCTACCAGGGGAGTATTTAAGGGGGCGGGTGGAGCGGCCTCCCCCATTAGCCAAAAATATTTGACGAGATAAAGAATGGATATGCAATTTGCAATGGTTTTTGGCCGTCAGTGACCATAATTTCTCAAACTTTTCCGGCGCTACGCTCGGGTGATACCTATTAATGACATTATTTACTTTCTTGGCGACCTGGAAGCCATTTTCTTGTTCTCGTAGGTTTCAAAACAATTTTAACAGCAGAAACAGCTATTTGTGCATAGTTTTCTTCTATTTTCAATTGAACATTTTGATGTTTTGTATCAAATGCTATAAATACAGGAAATCAAGCTGTAAATCATGCTTCTAGACGTCTGCCGTCTGTCCGCCTTAATTTCACAAATTTTTCCGCGCTTCGCGCCAGATTTTTGTTAAACTGAAAGAAATTTAATGATTTTTTCGCACAAAATTGTCGAAAATTTTAAAATTTTCAAAAAATATCGCGTCAAAAGTGATTTTATGTGAAAGTATAGAGCTGAAGAAAACTACTGCAGGATATTATTTGTACATATTATCTCACTAATATTATTCTATTATTATAAGTAATTATTTTGCCGATGATTTAAGTCCTCACAGCATTACAATATATTATTTTGTATTTTAATGGTTCACTTACACGTATAAATGAGCTGAATATAAACTTTAGTTCGTGTAATAGACATAAAATGCAGGCATATTATTCTATTTCGAAATGCAATATTTTTGATCATTGAAAATAAAAATCTGAATCCTTTTTATTCGAAACCAAAATGAATCGAGCACTCAACAAAGTGGATTGTTGTTTGGTGTCAAACACTTATTACTTCTATATTTATTAGTTGTTGATTAACAATTATATTTTCTGCAAATAATTGATGTATTAATAGTTATTCATTATTATCTAGTACAGCGGATTAATATAACTGCTCTTATTCGCTTAAACAATTAACGAAATAATTAATATTGATTATCGATGATAAATTAGAATGCTATCCTGTCTTGCTCATTGAATTTTCTAAAATTGCTAATATTGCTTTAAGCCCATTTTTTATTTGCACTTCTGCGTTCATATGAATCCAAAATTTTCCTTGTAGATTTAAAAGGAACTGAAAATAGATGAGCCTTTTCGTGCATATCATTATAATTCTCCTTTCCACCATTCGAATCTCACCTGTAATAGGTACAAATAAGAAAGAAAATCGTTTTTTGCTTTATTCGATCACTCGCAGCAGACGATCGTTTTAAAATTTATTTCAGGCTGAGAACTTTTCGTGTTCTTAACAAATTCATAGCCTATTAAAGAACAAAAAATCTAGAAAATGTTGTAGGCACAAAACTTCTGGAGCCATTGGTTATATGGGTTAAAAAAACTATGTCTTCTTGTACAAAAAATCAGAATTAAAAATTAAATTAAAGCAAATTGCTGTTCGAGCGAAAGTTGCACATCTACAAATCATTTTTTCACTGCTATTTTGCAAAACTGGGAAGAAACAATTAAAACTGATTGTATGATCTAAGCTAGGTAAAAAATTTAACAAAATTATGAAATACAGAAGACAAATAGTTTTGCAAATTGACTGTACGTCATACCAGTGCACTGACAATTATTTTAGTTACGTCAAGTCGAGTCAAAATTCAATGCTCGATTTCCACGCTTTTACGCAGAATATTGAACTATTAGGTACCTACTGCCTGTAGCATAGTGTCGATCGATTCGCTATCTAATTCACATAATTTTTACATCTTCAGTCAAAATCATATCGGCGAGCCAGCAAAACTTTTTCTTGCTAAAATTTGTCTTGTTTTCAAACCAAACGTAAAATACATATATGTATAGTATGTCCTCGGAGACAGCAAGCATTTTGTCCGCAGTGTACATATAGGCACTTTACTCGTACCGCCTATAAATAAATTGCGCAAGATGCATGTAGTGTCGGCCGGTTGGATCAGAAGAAAGTTGGCCGGTGTCACACCTTAAAGTGTCCGGCACACACATGGGCGCGGCGGGGGGGGTTCGGGGGGTATGCACCCCCCAGAAGTTGAAATACCCCCCCCAGAAATCAAATACCCCCAGAATTCAAATTTTGAAATTTTTTTTGCTTTTTTAGCGATTTTTTGATGCCATTGGATAGTGCTCGATGAGAAACGTCGAAAAATGGTGTTTTTTCCGCCATACGACCACTTTTAAGAGCATTTTTGACCTTTGAAAATTTTTTCACTCCCCCCAGAATTTCGGTGCTGCCCACCTATGATCCGGCACCTTAAAGTGTCCGGGTTTACCTCTAAAGTGTCCGGGCCACAATGACGCGCTTAAAAGCGAGAAAAAATTTATTTAAACATTGGGATAGAGTGGACAGCATACATAGACGTAAAAGGATAGAGTTTGAACCCCCATGGTAGATCCGTAGAATTGAATTGGTAATTTAGCGTTTTTTGCACTTATGCTCCATCTGACTGCCATAATTTGGCCCACTGCCCATGTAAAGTAGCAGGCATTTAAGAGCCCAAAGTGTTGGTTGGGGGTTCGCCGACCATTAGGGGAGTGCGCAAAATTCAATTTTTATTCAAAAATTGATAGAATGCACCGAAACTGGCTAGAAATCGCAAGTTTTTTGCACAAAATCGGGGAGAGGGGAATAAACAATTTATGTTTATTTATATTTATATTTTTATATTCACGACTTTGGTTATGGGAATCTCCACCTCCTTGTTGCATGTATGAATGGTAGCATGGTAGGAAATATATAAAATGGAGTCTTAGTATGTCTTTTTAGAATCATGAGTGAATGGAACCGTGGGCAGTTTACTTGCCTAAATTCTTTTATTTACTTATTTTTATAATCCATCTTATCTCCAAGTTCGCTTAACGATGCCACTGACGATGCAACGAATTTTTCGTAATGTATAGGCTTGCTTGTATTTATGTACCTACCTCAATACATTATATATGGTACGTATATGTACATGCCTACTTACCTAATTGTACAGCGAGTGATATGCGTGGGCGTATAAGCGTACGTGACATATACTCCGCGTAAGCCGGAAACTTTAAGGCAGAACCGGACACGGACACTTTAAGGTACGACACCGGCCGAAAGATAGATAGAGCTAAATTTTTCCGAAAAGTGCTCCTGGGACGCATCAAAGATGAGCTTCACTTCTAAAACGCATTTATTGTTGATGTATCAGAAATTAGCAAAAAAAGCGAAGATAATCTTTATTAATTGTTAATTAAGAATTTATAAACAGAAAATTTTATCTTCCAAAACTAGAATATCGATTTTGTATTTTAGGCACCATGATAGTTATTATTTAGTTCATTGTAGCAACGAAAAAATCGAACGATTTTCAGTTCAAGATACATGTTGCGGACTGCATTATGCATTTGAAAGAATCTGATTATCTCTCGTTGTATTTTTGCATTCAAACGCTGATTTAATCATTTTACGCGTCAAAACTTGACCAATAAAGTTGAAAACCCTTTTATTTATCAGTGAATGTAAACTGAGCTTGACTTAAATTGACACTACACATATCTACGAGCAATATGAAGAAACTTAAGATAATTAATTGTACCTTTTAGAATTCAAACAAATAAAAGTAACAATGAATTAAGTCAGTACATTATGGAAATAAATACCTATATACTCATTTGATAGTTATTGTAGAAATTCAGCAAATGTATTAGTTGTCAAAATGATGTGGTTACTTTAATCATCAGTGATTGATCTACCTTTATGAATTAATTGAAGGCTTTTTAATCTGCTATTGTGCTGAAATGCTGCTACATGAGTAGTACGGCCTGCCCCTTCAGCGCCTCCGTGCTTTAAGCAAAGTACGTGATTAAGCATAGAGACTCTGAAATTGTAGGCGCGAAGCGCCTAGCAATGGGGTCATACTACTACACAATAAAGCACGAAAGTATAGGCGCGAAGCGCCCAACTTTTCAATGCACAGTCGGTTATCCAGGACGGGCGGAACCAATTAATTTTAATTTGCATAAGTAGCTAGCAGTGTCCCCCATGCTTCTGTTTACGGCCTGTTCTAATTTTAATTTAGAACATCAGCTATGTTGGTTCACTGCACGTTGAAGCATTGGCGTGCTGTTCTATTTTTGCATGTTTTTTCGAACTTCGAGACATGTAAGTGCGTGCATAATAAATCAACATCAAAAGCGAAGCGCTAAATTTGGACGTCAGGCTATACAAAGATAATACGACACATTAATTAATCAAAATCAGAAAAAACTCGTAGATCTTTTTTGGCTCGTTTTGAAAAGCAGGCCAAAAATATTTACAGATAATTAGCCAGACAGCACAACATAGAGCACGGGCTTACGGGGCAGCAGTGCAGCACTAATACAAATTTCTACACCACAACGCATTAGTACGACGCGTAAAACATCATAAAAGGGGTTAAACGCTTAAACATGAGACTCGGCCCTTATAGGCGCGAAGCGCCAAATTTAGGGTACCTACATATTCTTCAAAGTAGTGTACTGATTATATTCTGAGCATTTTTATCCGATCTGGATAGTCTAGCAGATCACTGCTAGACTCTTCAACATTTGTGACAACTTCATTATTGTCTTCTCGTTTAATCTGCTCATCCTCAAATAGATCGGCATTTTTGCTAATCAATTTTTAAACATGTATTTTCGACTGGCCCAAGCTATCTCATCAGCTTCCTTTTTGCCAAACTTTAAATCATACCGGTAAAAATGATTAGCGCGTTCTAGTTCTCCCTTAATTCGCTTTCATTTAGAGCATCTAGGAGTGAGTCATAAAGATCATAGAGAATATGGATTTTATCAACAAAACTGCTGTAAAATGGTACTGTTTGAAGGTCTTGTATACTATTCGGAAAATGTTCAAAATCTGAAAGCGCAACTTTTACTAAAGAGCGCCAAAACGGGTTAGTCCAACCAGTTTCAATTGTACTCTCATTTGAGCTGCTTTCAGACACATCTGATGAATCTTCACCATTACTGCCTTCATTACTATCATCAACCGTCATTTGTTCAGACTCTGATGTATCATTCCTCATTTCTGATATCCCATGCATGTGGTATTTGTGTCTTTTTAAAGTAAAATTATTAAGTAATTGCTTACCACAGATTTCACGGATTATATTCATTTTGTCAACTATTCAAGATATGACAGTCCTTAAATAAACTTTATTGCACATGTGATTCGCATTTACATCACATTCTTGATGTAAAAGCTCACATTCTTCACAGTATTGGTCACTACCATCACTTCATTCAATTCTAAGCCTAGCATGCGTTTTCTTCATATGCAGAACGTTAAGCCTGCTTTTGAAGTAAAAATTATCGTTGACAAAGTGCTCCGATTTTTAGATGACAATAGCTCGAGCAATCTCAACTTTTGTCGGTAATATCGTCAGTAATGATAAAACCTCACACAAAAGGTGGTTTTCTGCCAATCCTGCTAGCGTCTATATGGGGAATTGCTGGTCGGTTGTTAGCTGATGCAATTACAAATAGATGACTTTTATAAAACGCGCATAAGATACATATGCCTAAGCGAGATTTTCAGAGGAATGTGACGATGTGATGCTTTTTGTGCAGAATGTGAGGATTTTGTGCACCTCACATTTCGCAGAAAAATCTCACATTCCAGACTGTGCACCTCATATTCTGCACAAAAACCATCACATAGTCACATTCCTCTGGAAATGTATACCAGGAGGTTCATACCTTCTCAACCTTGGCGACTGATAAGTTAAGAGCAAACGCGCTCAATTTTCAGAGGAATGTGACGATATGAGGGTTTTTGTGCAGAATGTGAGGTGCACAATCTGGAATGTGAGATTTTTCTGCGAAATGTGAGGTGCACAAAATCCTCACATTCTGCACAAAAGCCATCACATCGTCACATTCTTCTGAAAATCTGAATTAGGCATATGTGTGTATCTTATGCGCGTTTTATAAAAGTCATCTATTTGTAATTGCACCAGCTAACAACTGACCAGCAATTCCCCATATAGACGCTAGCAGAATTAGCAGAAAACCACCCTTTTGTGTGAGGTTTCATTATTATTGACGACATTACCGACAAAAGTTGAGATTGCTGGAGATATTGTCATCTAAAAATCGGAGCACTTTGTCAACGATAATTTTTACATCAAAACCAGGCTTAACGTACTGCATATGAAGAAAACGCATGCTAGGCTTAGAATTGAATGAAGTGATGGTCACCAATATTATGAAGAATGTGAACTTCTACATCAAGAATGTGATGTGAACGCGAATTACATGTGCAATGAAGTTTTTTTAAGGACTATCACATCTTAAATAGTTGACAAAATGAATAAAATCTGTGAAATCTGTGGTAAGCAATTACTCAATAATTTTACTTTGAAAAGACACAAATACCTCATGCATGGAATATCAGAAATGAAGAATGATACATCAGTCTGAACAGATGACGGTTGGTGATAGTAATGAAGGCAGTAATGGTGACGATCACACCTGGGCGTGGGGGGTTTGGGGGTATGCAACCCCCAGAAACCGAAATACCCCCCAGAAATCAAAATACCCCCAGAATTCAGTTTTTGAAAATGTTTACCGTTTTTTCGCAATTTTTTGATGCCAATGGATAGTGCTTGATGAGAAACGTCGAGAAATGGTGTTTTTATCGCGATACCACCATTTTTAAGGCCATTTTTTGACCTTCAAAAAATATTGCACCCCGCCAGAATTTTCTTGCTGCCCACGTACGGTGGTGACGATTCATCAGATGTGTCTGAAAGCAGCTCGAATGAGAGTACAATTGAAACTGGTTGGACTAACCCATTTTGACGCTTTCTAGTAAAAGTCGCGCTTTCAGATTTTGAAGATTTTCCGAATAGTATAAAAGACCTTCAAACAGACCCATTTTACAGCAGTTTTGTTGATAAAATCCATATTCCTTATGATCTTTATGACTCACTCATAGATGCTCTAAATGAAAGCGAATTAAGGGAAGAACTAGAACGCGCTAATCATTTTTACTGGTATGATTTAAAGTTTGGCAAAAATGAAGCTGATGAGACAGCTTGGGCCAGTCGAAAATACATGTTTAAAAAATTGATTAGCAAAAATGCCAATCTATTTGAGGATGAGCAGATGAAACGAAAAGACAGTAATGAAGTTGTCACATCCATAGGCGGGCGGCTTCAAAGTTCTGAGGGGAGGGGTGCAAGATTTTTTCAAAGGTAAAAAAATGGCCCTAAAAATGGTGGTACAGCGAAAAAAACACCATTTTCAACGTTTCTCATCGAGAACTATCCATTGGCATCAAAAAATTGCAAAAAAAACAAAAAAAATTTCAAAAATTGAATTCTGGGGGGTGTTTTGATTTCTGGGGGGGGGTATTTTGGTTTCTCTGGAGGGTGCATACCCCCTCCAACCCCCCTACGCCCAGGAATGGTCACATCTGTTGAAGAGTCTAGCAGTGCTCTGCTAGACTATCCAGATCGGATAAAAATGCTCAGAATATAATCAGTACACTACTTTAAATAATATATAGGTACCTCTAAATTTGTCGCTTCGCGGGTACAACGGCCTAGTCTCTTATGCTTAAGCGTTAAACCCATCTTATGATGTTTTACGCGTCGTACTAATGCGTTGTGGTGTAGACGTATGTATTGGTGCTGCCGCCCGTAAGCCCGTATTCTATGTTGTGCTGCCTGGCTAATTATCTGTAAATATTTTTGGCCTGCTTTTTCAAAACGAGCTAAGAAAAGATAAGCGAGTTTTTTCTGGTTTTGATTAATTAAGGTGTCGTATTATCGTTGTTTAGCCTCACGTCCAAATTTAGCGCTGTGCTTTTAATGCTGATTTCTTATGCATGCACTTACATGTCTCAAAGTTCGAAAAAACATGCAAAAATAGAACAGCGCGCCCATGCTTTAACGTGCAGTGAACCAACATAGCTGATGATATAAACTAAAATCAGAACAGGCCGTAAACGGTAGCATGGGGGACGCTGCTAGCTACTTATGCAAATTAAAATTAATTGGTTTTGCCCGTCCCTGATAACCGACCCTGCATTAAAAAGTTCGGCGCTTAGCGCCTATACTTTCGTGCTTTATTCTGGAGTCTCTATGCTTAAGCACGTACTATGCTTGAGCACGGAGGCGCTGAAGTAGCAGGCCGTACTACTTACATGGTTTAAGTGTTATAGTAGATTTGCATGAGCAAGAACAATTATGTTTTTAATTATTAATGCTCAGAATGCCAAATTATGCACTTGTATGTGTGTTAAAAGGTAAATAAATATTTAGCAACAACTGAAGGCGTTCAATTTCACTCTACATAAGTTATTTTCAAATTTACTGAAGTCTGTCGCTGGATATTTCAGGCTGACTAATACTGTGCGTACTTAGCAAATCTATAGTTCGAACATACAGCATTTATATTGTATCATTAAAGTTTCGCACGCATGTATACTTGAACAATACCTACGAACCTAAAGTATGTACATATGGACAATAGACCTACTGTGTGTTGCGCATATAATGTCCGTTGCATGCATGCACAAGCCAGCAGAATAATGCAGGCTTATATGCTTTATTCTGATTGGTCAAAATATTTTTTGGCTTGAAACGCAAAGGTACCGGAAAAAATTCCAAGCAATTGCATCGGGACCTAGGGTTTTCGAACCGCCTTTTTCTTGTCTACAAGGAACTGCTTTGTGCTTTTCAAAATATCAAGCCATTCAAAAGGTGTCATTCATTTTCTAAACCTTCCTATTTTCTGTCCTATGTCTTGCACAGTCAGGGTTAGAAATTTTCAAACGAAAAAGTACCGAAACAAAACTTATAAAAGTCTTTTAAAACATAAAAAGATCGATAGAAAAATGAATGAGCTTTCTGATTCCATTTTGTACTAAGTCCATTTCTAAAAAGCCAAGGGTCTATATGAGAAAAACCGAGCAAAATTGCTCGTTTTAGCATTTTTTCGCATTTTCCGCCCACAGCCAAAATCGGCTCGTATGACAAATAGTGCTCTGTCCGTTGGTAAGCCATAATGGGCCAGAATGTCCCGAAAAAAGTAATAATGAGCATATATAATTAAAAATGTTATAGTTTTTGATAAGTTAAAAGTACTATAGGCGCAAATTTCTGTTTTTATGCATTTTCGACCTTGATTATGCAAATAAGGATAGCTTTTAAATAAATTTCAGCATGTTAAACCATTTAGAACAAAAAAATTCTAAATAGATTATGACCACACATGGGCACAGGCATCTGGACCGCCCCTCCCCTGTGAATCAGGCGAACACCTCAAAAATCGATAGACCCTAGAATTAAACTTTTGGTTGGTAATTTAGCCCCGTCGGACTCGGCATTTGGTTGCTGCCCATGTATGATTATGACCGCTACTACCAGACATGCATAACAAGAAAATTCTGGGGGGGGTAAAATTTTAAAGTGCCTGTTTTAGGCCCAAAAATGATAAATACGCGTCAAAAACATTGTTTTTCGGCGTTTCTGACTATGTTCTATGTATATTTCTAGAGCTAAAAAACAAAAAAAATCCAAAAAATCGATAAATTGAACGAAATAGTCAAAAACATGAGTGTATGGTGCGAAGCGCCGATAATTTAACATTTTTGAGCAAATAGATAGCTAAAAATGCTTAGAAAATCACCTTTCCAACGAATTTTAAAAAATCATGAATTCTGGGGGTGTGAAAAATTTTTAAGAGGGGGGGGGGGCTGAAAACCCTCTTCTCTCTAATGGCTACCACGATTTCGATGCCAACTTGCTTTGCAAAGCTTTCCATCAAGTTCTCATCAAAATTGCGTATACATGATCGGAATACGATACAAAACCTACCGTGAAAGATCAATTCATTCAATAACGTATTTTCGCTTTAGATATTTTTTTGCTCGAAATATTCCGATTTAAAGAAACCAGGTCAAGAAATCTGATTTGTACTCTATTGGAAAGTAAACTCACAAAATTCAAAACATTGCTGTTGCCGATTTCTCGATATCAGAAACTAACTAACGACAGGTTTTTAAACTAGGATAAGATTTAAATTTTTAAATTAGACCTAACTAACTATAAAAATTAAAAATGAGTATTATTTACAGATTCCGGTATAATGAATATTGTGATGTGACAAATGAGGCAACAACCGCATTCGAAACTTTAATTCGCCAAATATTTCTAACGAAAAAATTTCTTGGATATTTATTGCAGAATGCGCACAAATCAGTATCAATTTACAAAAAACGCACAACTTATCAAACAGATAAGATAAGAGCGTGCCAGGGATATCCACCCAAAATTAGTCTCGTATTCACTAAAAACCGAGTTTTTCTCCATAATTCTTTTGCCAAAAGAACGATTTTAGGAGCTTTTCTGCAATGGTTTGCCAAAAATTAATCAACTATTTATAAAAGGCCGGCCAGCCTCCTCCTCTGAAGACTTTGAGCTGTCACTGACCTCTCCGCAGAGAACCTCATCGAAGAAAAGTTCTTTCTCAATAGTACTAATTTTCCCGCGCATTTTCACATTTAAATTTTCCAAAGCCCCAAAGTTTAGGGGAATATTTATGCGAGATATTGACACGACTTTATTCGAAGCTGGACTAGGGCCGGCACGTTTTGCATTTATCGTCTTTACTAAATCGTGCTTATTTGTCAAGCAATTACAGTAAACTGTCGGCTTTTGATTTAAAAATGTAGAGCTTGCTAATAGCTTTCCAAAAATTTATCGCACATGCTGTAATTTTCCTCCTGGGCAAAGAAAATTAGAATAGACGATCATAGTGGGTTGAAAGACGACCTAAATCGTCGTCTTTGCAATTTTCTCGACCTAGGAACAAAATTATATCACACGTAATTCATTTTTGAAAAGCTATTAATGTGCTCTACATTGCTAGATTAAAATAAAACAGCTACCTCTAGCTGTAAGTTAGATAAACGCGATTTAATGAAAGACGTTTCGTCCTTTGTGCCAGCTTTAAGCTAGACATCCAATACAAGCGCATTTAAGACATAAATAAGAAACAAAATAACACGAATCGACCCAATTTTTATCATCTGCCATTGTACGGCTGCTCAGCAGCCGCAGCGGCGTTTTTCATCGTAGGTTTAACCGAACTCGCGTACTTTCCATAATCTGACATTAAAATGCAATTATTTATGTATTAAACTGGTAAAAAAGTGTAAAATATGCTAATTTGAAAAATACTGAAAAATCTGGACCCGGTTTCAATAGAGTAAGCGTGGCTTAGAATTCGAGCCAGGCTTAAGCCACAACTTTTATGTTTTGAGGCTATTCTTTAAAGTTGTGAAATTGATCAAGCCTAGCTTCATTCATACTTTAATTAAACCGTTAAGCCAGCTTTGAGCCTCGCTTAACGTTGAAGCCAGGCTTGAACCTGCATATTGAAACCGGACCTTGAATCTGCTCCGCAAACGATTGACAATTGGTTTATTTAAAAAAAGAGCATGAGAATTAAATATGCATGTGGGGGTTGGGTTGGAGTGGCGGACCTAGGATTTTTCTAAGGGGGCGGTACCCAACTTTTTTAAAAACAGTCAAAATTAGGTCCAAAAATTTGCTCTTCTCGTGCGAAATAGCGTTTTTTCGGTGTTTTACATTGTCTAATTTTATTTAAAATCACTTTAGACGCAACATTTTTCGAAATTTTTTTCAAATTTTCGACAATTTTAAGCGAAAAAATCAATAAATTTCTTTGACTTTAGCGTAAATCCGGCGCGAAGCGCCGAAAACTTCGTGAAATTTAGGCTGAAGGACGTTCAGAAGCTCGATTTACTGCTCGATTACCTGTATTTGATAGCATTTGACGCCAAACGTCGAAAATTTTTCAAACGTTATGCTCAAAAATAAAAGAAATCTATGCTGAAATAGCTGTTTCTGCCATTGAAATTGATTTGGAAGCTATTCCATGAGCAGGAAATGGCTCCCAGATTGCAAAGAAAGGAAATAAATGTGATTAATAGGTATTATACGGCGCGAAGCGCCGAAAAATCTGAGAAATTATGATCACTGACGGCCAAAAATTATTGCAAATTACATATCCATTCTTTATCTCGCCAAATATTTTTGGCCAATGAGGAGGGGGCGGCGGCTCCTTTTCCCCTTAAATCTGTCCCTGCTAGCTAGATCCTGGAATTTAAAATCTGGAAATTTTTATGGGAAAATGAGGCAAAATATAGGCAAAAATGGATGAAAAACGAAAGTTCTCTTCAGCAGTGAACATTAATCATAAACTGTGGAATAACGTAGTTTTAATACTAATATAGCATTTAAACCAGGTTTTGATCCCATTTTGGTCCAAAAACGCTTAATGCGCACAAATGAAAGAAAAAATATTCCAAGAATATTTAAGAAGTAATTTAGGCTAAAAATTTGAAGAGAGATCAATTACAATAGCACGACACTTCCAACCAGCCTAAACTGAAGCTAAATAATTGGTTTTTATAAATAAGTTGAAATTAATATGTTAAATTGATATATTATATTGAATTAATTATCATTATTAAATTAAATTAATGAATTTAATCAATTAAATTGAATTAATACATTAGTTAATATTAATATTAATTGATATTAAAACTAAAAAATTGATGTGCTCCAGATATGTTGAATTTTTCGGTGCTTCGCGTCATATACCGATTTTTAGCTATATTTCGTTCAATTTACTCCATTTTTTTGACATTTTTACGAATTTTTTTACATTTTCATGTTCTAGAAAGAAAGAGCATTGTCACATACTACTAAAAACAGTGCTTAAAAATCTTATAATTCATAAATTTGAATTGGAATAATTTAAAAAATTGCCAATTCTTTACATATAAAAATATTTAAAACTACTAGTTAATCTTGACTTTGCTGACCGGTCGGCATCATATATGGCTTCAAGCCATGTCCTCTCGACGTAGCCGAAATTAAGTGCTCTGTATCCTTTTAACTGCACGTTTCATGCAGTCAAGAGCCTGGCGTAATGAATAAGAATAATAAATAAAAGAATGTAAAGGAACTACATTTTGTAAACTATAAATACGCAACAAAAACAAGACAATTTTTTGACGTTTCCACGATGATTGTTTCTTTTTAGACGATGAAAACACAAGAAAATGTGAGAAAATTCCAATAAAATTCAACAAAGTAGAGTCGAAAATGACAGTTTGGCGTCAGTCATAAATCGAAAAAACGAGTAGAGGCATATGATGCGAAGCGCCGAAAATTTGATACTTTCGAGCCAGAAGGTCGGTAAAGACGACACCGCCTAAGTTTTTTCAGAACATCTAACATTCTAAGAGGGCAGGTAGGAGTAAAAAAGTTTAGGGTCACACTCCCTCTAAATACTGGGAGGTTTCTCTCACAGAAAAATTTTGCAACGCTTCCACCAAATTCGCGATTTTCCAAAAAAATTCATAGATAAAATCATGTTTCAAGCGTTTTAATCACAAAAGTAAAGTATGTACCAAAATTCGGCGCTTCGCGCCATAAAATCATTTTTAGGCTAATTCCATTCAATTCATTCGATTGTTTATTCTATTCGTAATCTTGCCACGTTTTACAATCCAGAAAGATAGAGCGTAGTCCGAAACGCAAAAAATGATATTTTTGACGGATATCCACAATTTTTGAGCCAAAAAAGACACAATGCGCAGTTTTTCTGGTTTCGGCCCCGGCTTTCAACACTGTATGTATTTAGTCACGCAAATACGAGTACATGGGCAGGAGCCAATTTCCGGGGGTCTGATAAGGGGAAGTCTAAATTGCCAAAAATATGGCTAAAAATTCAATTCTGGTTACTTTATCAATTTTTGCGGGGAGGAGATTTTAAGATATTGATGGTGTAAACGCCCCCTCCGCGCGTCGATGTGTGGTCACGCACCTTCAACGTCGATTTCGTCCTTGGCAGCCGCGGTCAACAAATCGTAGGCGTTCGATCAAGCCTTGTTCATTTGATTGACCACTTTCTGCACGACCGTCCGGGTTGAAACTCGCCCTGGAATTTTGCTGCGAAATCAAGGCGCGACTCGGCTCGAATATCTTGTCGGTGACTTTGGTTCTCAAATAATCGGGTACCACGGCGTGGCTCTAAACGGGCACTCGATTTTCAGTCAACCGCTAAGAAAAGGGATAATAATTGCAAAAAAATCCCAAAATCTGTTCTTTTCACTCGACTTTTAGTCAATTGCTACGAAAATATGATTAAAGTCGCCAAAAATAAAAAAAAGTAATTTTGCAGCCGTGCCAAAAAAGTGCTGCAAAATCCTAAAAAAAATCAAACCTTCCTCTCAATTTTCAGTCAAAAGCTACGACAACGTGATTAAAATTGCCAAAAAATCCCGAAGAAAGCTAAATCTAATTTTTCTCCGATTATCCACCAAAAGCTATGACAACTTGGTTAAAATTGCCTAAAAATTTATAAGAAAAATCTTATTTTTTCGCCCCGTGTTCAGTCAATCGCTACGAGAACGTGATGAAAATTGCCAAAAATCCCAAAATTTATTTTTGTCACTAGATTTTAAGTCAAGTTCTGCCAAAAAGTGAGTAAAATTACTAAACAAATCTTAAAATCTCATTTTTTCTCTCGATTTTCAGTCAACCGCTACGACAGCATGATTGAAATTGCCGAAAAAATCTAATTTCATCACAGGATTTTTAGTTAAGCACTACGAGAATGTGATTAAAGTTGCAGAGAAATTCCAAAAAATCTCATGTTTTCACTCAATTTTCAGCTGCTACGAGAACATGATTGATTAAAATCGCCAAAGAAATCTAATTTTTTCCACCCGATTTTCAAACATTCGCAACGAGAACGTGATTGAGATTGGCAAATAATTTCAAGAAATCTAGTTTTTCAAATAGATTTTCAGTCAACCGCATTGAAAACGTAATTGTGCCCAAAAAATTCACAAAAATTTGATTCTTTTACTTGTTTTTAGTCAACATCTACGAAAACGTAATTAAAGTCGCCAAAATTAATTTTTAAAGATGATTAACTTATGCTCCCAAACGGGCACTGTTCAAATTTTGGTGGTCGAAAAATTTTGAAAGTAGAATAATAATTTCGAAAAAGTGATGGTAGGGTCAACAAGCACAATTTTTGGCTTTTTCAGCTAGCTCTATCCATTGGTATTAAAATGCCGGAAAAATAGACAAATTTTGGATGCTGCGAGAGTCCAAGCCTCTCCTAGGCCCACGTTTGTTATGTGACCACTCAAGAACAGTACCCAGCAGTGTTATAAATAAATAAACAAAAATTTCTGAATAATTTAATATTCCAAGGAGTAATATAGTAACAAACCCCATCTTGCTTTTTTACACCCCTACTTAATCCGATTAACTTTGAACGACTTTTGAAAACTATTTACGCTATCGAGTTTACACGGATTCGCTAATCGATTATAATACAAAAGCCATGAAAGTAATACTCCAAAAGTGGCTTACTATTCAATTCTCGTTCAACGTCTTCAACGCTGTAGAATATTGTGTAAGCGAATGTATTTTAAAATATTCTCGGAATCTATTTACACTTAAACGACTTACACAACTTCGCTAATAAGTTGTAATATGAAACTCGTAAAATAAAGCTACAAAAGCGGCATATTACTCATATCTCATTCCGATAATTCCACGCTGAAGAATATTGCGCGAGCCAATTTAATTTAAAAGAATTCAATCTATTTACACTTCAATTTTGCACAAGTTTGATAATCGTCCGTAACATAGGAATAAAATTACAAAAACGGCAAATTAAAGCTAATTTCACTAACGGTAGGATAAAAATTAATCAACACAGTATAAGCGATGTCTTATATTTCTTATCACTTTTTAAAAATCACTTTACACAACTTTGTGCATAAATTCTAAGAATTTTAATCGACAGTAAGCCGAGGGTTACGATAATTATATATCAGATCAATAGTATAATCGCAATCTGTCAGCTTATTGTCATAGATAGTGATAAAATTTATGACGAAGTTGTGTGAAACGGTTGTGGCCCGCTTGACATACCGTCCCGTCCCGCTAAACCCACCGTCCCACTAGACTTACTTTTTCGTCCCACTAGACCCACCGGAAGTCTCGCTAGACCCAGCACGTGCATAATGAGGTGTCCAACTAGACCCACCATTTTACTACCGTCTTGCTAGTCCCACTGTTTCGGGAGACCCACCCGAAAAAATGAAGACATACATATTATATGTGAAATGAAAAATAGATATCAAGACGCTTAAATGAATTCTGCCAAATGTTTTGTAATCATTAATTTAAAAGCAAGTTTGAGGTGTGTGACAGTTAGTAACAAGCGGTTAGTTTGTTTTCATGAATGTGCAATTGTATATAATTACCATAGGTACTTCATTCGAATATGACAAGTCGGAAGGTACATCAAAAATCAGCAACGTTTATCATATCAAACATTACTGCCTAATTTTCGGCACACTGTAATATTCTCAGTGCAGCGAATGCGTCAAATAATTCTGGATTTTAGCGACCAAGGTCGTTGACGATTAGATTCTTGTTAGCTTCGAACAAATTTTTTTGCGGTTCTTAATCTTTTGATCGACAAGGACGTAGCGTTGGTCTGGAGCTTTGGGACGTGCTCCAGCGGCTAATTGTTCATATCGAACCTAAATAATAAAAAATTCGTTTTTTTCACGTTAAACTTACTAAACAAAAAGTGATTTCAAAACATGTGAATAAAATCAAAGTTTGCAGTGATTCAAAATAGCAAAAGATATACTTCTGTAATTAAAACATTAAAAGATTATAACTAATTGGAGAGAAGAATTGAACCCGAAAAGGGCTAGTCGGAGGTTTTTAAGCCAACCCAACCGGGCTTTTTCTACTCCACTCTTCTGTTATTCCACATACATACATCCCCAACCCTACGTGCGCATGTGAACTGGCTGATACTAATAGGAGTAGCTGCAAAAACAATAAGTATTCAGGCGTTTTTAAGTGAGGAAAGTAGGTAAGTATATATCAGTTTCAAACTCACAAAAAATTAGCTAGCAGTTCTACTCAAGTTTCAAAAAGACCATAATAGCTAGCTTTATGAGCCCAAGAAACGGCTATATAGCTATGTTTGTTTTCCGTCAAAATGGCTATACAGCCATCAGTCTTTCGGTCAAAATAAACTACCAATTTGTCAGAGCTCAGGGGTGTAATACCCACATATGGGCGTGGGGGATTGGGGGTTCGCACCACTAGCAGAAGTTGAAAAGCTGGCCGCAGATTACTGTACCCCAGAATTCTAATTTAGTAAAGTTTTTAGCGATTTTGGCCATTTCATCTACCCCCAATTTTCTTGCTGCACATGTATGGTAATACTCCCTCGCCCTCCATGTCCTTGTGTGGTGCGACTGTGCCAGTATAATGTACGTACCTGATTCATGTGATAAGCGCTTTGAAGCCAATCCAGAAAGGTGTTTTTCGAGATTTTTTTCAAATACTGAAATTTCGTTATTATCAGCTTCACAGACTAACATAGCTGACTTCATGTACCGAGTTAAAACGAAAGTTGAGCGACCGAAATTCATGGCTCGATTCGAGATCAAAATTTCTATACAGTCTTTGAAGCGATGAAATAAAGTGAAGCACATGGACACTGACCCTCCTCAGTCCTATTTAAAAAAAGATTCGGATTTATTGATGACAATGACCTATAGTCCGTTTCATTTAACTTTGAGGTTTTTGAAAAAATTTAGAGTGCCTACAAAAGCGCTTTAAACTTACAATATAGTTAAGATATTCTACAGTATATCGAGCTATGGTGACACGCTTGCTATTGCCAAAGCGCATTACTGCATCAAAAGTTTACACCACTTTTGTAGCCTGATTCATGCGGATTAAATTCAAAAGAAAACCTCAAAGTTAAATGAAACAAACTATAGTTGACATTTTCGATTTTGTTAGTGAGAATTTGCAACACCCGTTCGGCCCGATTATTATTGAGCCGGGTTTGTGAAATTCCTACATGCTTTTCATTATATTCATCATAGGTAGCCATCCTTTTTTCTTAGATGTTAATCACAGCGAGTACGAAATTTGTGCACCCCCTCACAGCAACAACAGCACATACCTGGGAGGTGCGGTTTTTTTTAATCGATGGATAATTAAAAATTCGATGCCCGTCTTATTTTTTTGTTTACACTCAACACCGAGTTAGCAATGAGTGTGTAAAGTGTAAACTGAAAAATCAAATAATTTGCGGAGAGCCAATTTTTTCAAGGTTGCCCCCGAGTTGTAGATTACGAATCTGAACTTAAAATTTCTTTACGCTCAATAGTTGTTGCACAAAAATGTGAAGTATACGGGTTTTTTTACTCTTTGCGTGTTTTCAGCTTATCTAACTCAATTTTGATTTCTGTGCAGTCCAATTGGTTTTATAATGTAGAGGGTTACAATATCTCAAGAACCTTTTTTTCCTCTTTTAACGCAATATTTCTTGATCTGTGATCGTTTTAGTGTAAAGGCTTCGAGACGAAAAACAAAATTTTCTCAGCTACTCCGCTAAGTAGGCGGAAGATGCTAATTATGCTTAAAATGTGCCCTGATCTTAGCGTTACAGATCCTAGTTTATTTTGTTTCTATACACCCAATATTGCATTTTAGCACAAATGCAAAGTTTACACCAAAAATTCGAATGATAGGCGGAGGGCCAATTTCTTTTTTGAAAATGTTCCCCTGATTTGTAGGTTACGAATCAGGTCTCAAAATTTCTTTACACTCATTAGTTGTTGCACAGGAGTGTAAAGTATACGGGTTTTTTACTGTTTTTATGTGCAAAAGCATATCTAACTCAATTTTACATTCTATGCAGTCTGATTGGTTTCAAAAGGTAGACAGTTATACAATCTAGGAGAGTGTTTTTTTATTCTTTTCGGAAAAGTAATAATTTCAAATTTAGAGGCGGTTTATTGTAAAGAGTCTGGGACAAAAAAATATTTTGTTCCTGCTATATTCTCTACTTAGTAGACAGAACGTGGTAATTATCTTTAAAATGTGCCTCGTCCTAAGCGCTACACGTCAAAATTTATTTTGTTTCCTTACAATCAATATTGCGTTATTAGTGCAGGTGTAAACTTTACACTGGAAAAATTTTTTCCGCTCAGAGCTTCGTGGATGATGAATTTAAAAAAAATGTTCTCCGTAAGGTCAGAATAACGAATCTGACCTTTAAACTTTTCTACAGCCAGTGTTTGTTGAGGTATGAAGAGGTGAACTTTGAATTATACATCTATTTTCTAATGCCGATAGATAACTCCGTATTACACATTGTTTGATCAGATTTTTCAAGCAGGTACCTATTTATGCACATAAATAGTTTTACACCAATGCAATAACATTGCTCATATGAATTCATATCAAATTTAAAACATGCAGAATTTTGTAAAAAAGGCCTATTATTTACATTTCGTAATATTTTAGTGCTATCCTACTTAAACTTATTGTTTCTGCAAAATTACAGTTACATATTTGTGTAACTTCAGTGCCCTGAAAGTGCCATCAAATGATTTACTCGCCATTTAACCAAAAACAAAGGCGTAGCCAAGACTTTTGTGCAGCCAGTTTCTCATTTTTCGAAAATGAAGGTGCAAACAACGCTCCAATTAAAAATGTTTATTTTAACAAAAAAGGATTAAGTATTATTATTATTATTATTATTATTATTATTATTATTATTATTATTATTATTATTATTATTATTATTATTATTATTATTATTATTATTATTATTATTATTATTAAGTATATTATATAAGTAATTCCAGATCTTAAAGACGACTGGACAAAAATGAATATTTGATATTTGATACAAAATTGTTAGTAAATATGCACATTTAATAAGTTTGTATACAATACAATATGTACATGTAATAAGTTTATATTCACATTTATGCAAGTGCAGACTTTATTGCTATTCTAAGAGAATGAAAAAATTACGTATTTCGATTTTGAAAAAATATTTATTCATAGTGATAGTACAACCGGGTCATTTGGGAATTTTCATGCCCTCTATCGATCACCCGGTACAGTGTCGGCCACTCGGGACTGTCGGCCACCCGGTACAGTCGGCCACCCGGGACTGTCGGCCACCCGGTACAGTCGGCCACCCGGGACTGTCGGCCACTCGGAACAGTCGGTCAGTAGGTACTGTCGGTCACTCGGGAATTTTTCGATTGGCAGATCTATTTTTATACTATTTGTCGGTGACCCGGGACTGTCGGTCACCCGGGACGTTACCGTCATTATACATGACCTCTGTGATCTTCATTACTGCAACCTGAAAATTCTCAAACAATCAGCTGAATATTGTCACGAATTAATTGAGCTCCAGTAAATGATTCAACGCTTTAGAGCAGTCTCTAACACTTATTTAGGGAATAATTGTGATTAAAGCTAGTGCATGAATAGGTTCATTATCGTCAGACAAATCAATTGATCTAAGAATAAATTCCGAAGAAAGTTTTATTCCGAGCAAACGTTCACTATTGTCCTTAGGTCATACGCAATATACTAATAATGGTTCGAGAAACGAGGCAGACGTTTTCTCCTATCCAGGGGCCGGTTTCAATATAGCGACTTAAGTCTGGAATCAGACTTGCGTTCAAAATTAGAACTTAAGTCTGATCTTAGCGGTTTCAATAAGAATTTAAAGTTCAGACTTAAAAGTCTGAACTTAAATCCGAACTTAAGAATAAGCCGGTTTCAATGAAGTTAAGTCCGAAGTTAAAAAAATTAAGTTCCGACTTAAGTTGCAAATATTTAAGACAGCACGAAGCTGTCTTAAATCAGTTAATTGGTACGAGTATATTTTTTAGCTATCACTTTGGTTGTAATAAATATTGTTTTATTGTTTTCGTTCAAACGGTTTATCATTGCCAATGAAAATTGAATAAGAGTTGTCGGGAATATAAGATGATGTTCAAGAATAAAGTCAGTTAATACAATATTTTTGGCATAAAAGCTAAACTTAGCATATGCTTTATATCCATTTCCGGAATAAATATAAATATCTTTATTCTACACGATTTAGAAACTAATGTAAAAAATGAAAAAATAAACAACCAACTTCGGATTACCTGATAAGAACTATCAGGAAACGTAAAACTTCAGCCTACGGTGATCCTGTGACTTAAAACACCATCAGTGATCTAAATTAGAGTGAGGACTACTAATCCGAAACTCGGCAACTCTTATAAAGTTCGATTTTCTCTAAATGTAATGAAATGATTTAATGACAGGCGCGGACAGCGTTTCATCATAGATTAAGAATTCAAAAATCCTGAAGGAATATCGTTTACAGAAAATTCAATGATTTCGAGGCAAACGTGAAGCAAATACTTAAATTGAATTAGCTGTCTGTTGTTAATGCAGGGCGTGGGGGTAGATCGTCGGGTATCTGGTAGATCCCCAAAAATCGATAGATCTCTAGAATTAAATTTTTGGCATGTTTTTTTGTGGTTTTTCCAAGTTTAACATTATTTAGACCCCTGAATTTGGCTGCAGTCTATGTACGACTACAACTAAATCTTAGTATTTCCATGTTGTAATAATTCTTAAATCGTTGTAGGATCGCTTTTCTTCGTTATCTGTTTTGGCATAAGACAGCCTGAAAATGTCGTGATTACCAACATGATCTACGAATGGGCTTCAAACTACCTTAGATTTTTTACCTCACCCCGAGAACTCGTGATTATGCAGAAAATTCATAGAAAAAGCGCTGTTTTAAGCGTTTTTAGCTATTTTTTGCTCAAAAGTGCCAAATTTTCGGCGCTTCGCGTAGTATATATTCATTATTCGATTATACGTGTATTTTGTGTAATTTATTCAAATTTTTCGATATTTTTTCGAAATTTTTTTATATATTGTTATTATGTCTTTTTTGCGTTTTAGAAAGATACAGCGTCATCATAAACGCCAAAAAATGTTTTAACGTGTATCCACCGTTTTTGAGCTCAAAAAATAAAAACTTTTTGGCTCCACTCCCTGCTCCTCCAGAATTCCCATGTTATGCATGTCTGGTAATGACCAATTTTTCGCAACCGAAAATCCTGTGATATTTACACTTAAATTATTAACCCAACGCTTTATAATCTGTGTTTTCGAATGTTTGACTGCTCACACAGTGTACGTGCGCGCATGATCTTAAGTTAGAACTCAATTTAGAACTTAAGTTCGGACTTAAGTTCTGACTTAACGAGTTCAGCCTTAAATTTTTATTGAAACCGACTAAGTTCAGACTTTACCTAGTTCGAACTTAACGACTTAAGTTCAGACCTAAGTTTAAGATGATACTTTTCTTTTAAAACCGGCCCTAGGTCTACGACAGTGGGTGAAAGGCGATTGGGTCAGCGACATTTGGGTGAATGCGACGATTGGGTGAAAACGAATAAAGTGTCAATATGACTTTATAACTTTTCTGCAGCGCATAAGGTAGATCATTTTTAGAAAATTTCTGGAGTTTACAACGAGTTGTTGCTTTTCTTAAAGTTGCTTGAAGATTCATATTGGTGTGAGACACAAAATAAGCCCTAAGCAGTGGATGCAGTGCAACTCGCCTCGCTTCCAACATGCTGGCACCAAAATGAATGCGCATAAGTAAGCCTAAGCCTAGGCTTGGAGTGATTGATATACAAATTATGCTTCTCTTCGATTCCGCAAATAGTCAACTGAAATTCGCTTCTGCATTGTATTTGCTCATGCAGGTATACACCCTTACATAATAAGTCCACAGGAAAGAAAATTGCCGAAAAACGCGCAATAAGAAAAACGGTGAAATTGAGGACGTCACTCAATGCAAGTGACAAACTTAGAATCCCAATTTTCAGCTCGCATTCACCCTATTGTAGTTCCTCAATTCTTTTTCGCCGGGTCGTCAGAATCTCCTCCTGTTCAATATTAGTAAGATTAATCATCTAACACCTATTTACTCGTTAACCTTAGCAGCGTTTTTTATCGAAAGGTCGAACGACATGCACAGTTTTAATTCTATTCGACAAAAATTACGCATAGCTTTGTCGCCAATAAGCAAACTTTACTTGTGTAGTTATCATTTAAAATCAGTTCTTAATGAATCGCAAATTTTGTATCATGCTCCTTCTTTACGCTTTCAACCTTGCGGATATCCATATCCTGGAAAAGCGTTAAGAATAGGTCCGGATTGACCATTTCCATATGAGGGATAGCCGCCAATAGATCGAGCGTTGTGCTGCGTATTAGAACCACCAATAATATTATCGGCGTCCTGATTCACTTCTTGAAGGACCGTGGGTGGATTTACTTGTGATGGATATACTTGTGCTATAACGCCGATGATCAGATTTATCACCACCTGAAAAAGAAAAAACTTCGTGCGATATCCTAATATTTTGGATAAAGAGGCGTAGTGATAAGCTGATTAATAAATTTTCATTAATTTGGCAATATTTCGCTACAATCGTACGATTACGTCACTGTTTTAACGATACTCGTGTACTACACTCGCAGAAATATTTTATGATTCAAATTTTTTAGTCTTTATTTTGAATTTTTTAAAATTTTCAACCAATACAAACCACGTTTTCGGAAAATTGGACCGAATGGAAACTTTTGGCCAAAATTCGAAAATCGGATACAAATTTTTTAAGCGGAACTCGAACTGAGTGCTTTAGTAGGAAACGCAGAAATTTTTAAAGATTTGCCTAAATTTTCCAAATTTTCGTCAGTAATTTTGACATTTAAACTTGAAAGCGATCATAGGAATAAGTCACTGTTAAAAATGCGTTGTACAAGCTCGGAAATACTGGAATTTTTCTGGACATTCAGACAATTATGACCAAAAATCATCGAAACACACACTGCTCGTCGGTATATAAAGTTTAGGGCATAAAAAATGAAATAGATTAATTTTCTTAAAACATCAAGACAATATGGCGGTCGAAAAATCGTTAATTTGTGTTTAGATATTCGAAATCTTTTCTAAACATAGGATTATTGCAATTTTAACACAAGTTAAACCGTTCTGAAGTTCATAGTCCGCCCTGAAGAGCTAGAAGCTTAATACCAAAAAACTTATTTTTTTTGAAATTTTGAATTAATTTATTTTTCCATCTACATAAAAAGATACTTTAGAAAACCTGAAAGCTTAAAATACTAAAAGAGACCACATCGTTGTAAATGATACAAATTGAACTTGTGTTTTTAGGGAGGTATAACCATAAATTCTCTGCAAAACTTGTTTGAAGGGGGTCAGCCGGTCAGGAGAGCAGCCAAAGAGCTTTTTTAAGCTCAGATAATCTCAAAAACTGGTATTTGTTAGAAAATTGTATGTTTTTCGAATATTAGCTGTGTTTTAATCTATGAAACAGTGTAGTTGTTTAGATAATAGCGTTTTAAGTTTAAAATGATTTATAAACTGATAAAGCAATAATAATAGAAAGTTTATCTCACGAAAGTAGTAAGGCAGATTCGAAACATTGCGTTACAAGTAGCAGGCGGGTTTTAAGCTGATCCTGTCGTTTCGGCTAAGGCGGTTTTGTGTTGTTTACGAAAACTTCCCGATTTTAAAGCATACAGATTTAAGTTATTTTTCATGCTAAACATTTTGAAATATTATAAAAAAGTTAGCTTATGTATATTGAATTCAATCGTTGATTGAGTGTGACGATTACCTTTTAATTAGTAGCATTTTCAATAAAATTTTTGAATTGCCTCCTGGCTCCAAATGCCTTTCCGCCTGGTTTTCTTAAATTGCGAGCAATACATGCAAATGAAATCATTAAATACATAGTACTTTGACAAAGACTTGTGTGGGCCAAAAATTTGGCTTACGCAAAAAAACGAAATACCTAACATAAATATCAATTTTCTGCATATTATAGTCCCTTTGTATAAATTTGAGCGTGATTTTTATGAATTTTTTACCGACAAGAAGCCGAGAAAGAACGACAAACACATTTTTAGCAAATTATTCAATATAATAACTACAAATTGTCGCTTGAAATTCGTAGAATTTATGCATTTATGCATACACTTAAGTGTAACTAAGCTACCAAAGAGAAAACAGAATCAATAAATCGTGCCGTAGCGGCATGCACTAACTGGCTGACTGTTTAACAGATTTAATTCAATGTGACCAAGGAATGGGATTCAATTACTGAGTGACCGAACTTAGTAATGCATGTAAACGTTAAAATTGACAGAAAACTAAATTGATTCACGTAGTCAATTTTTTGCATTTTGGTGGAAAATTTCAGATTTTCAACAAGTATTAAACCTGCGCCTAGACTTATGCATGTAACAGGAAAGGTTTGCAGGGATTCCCTCACCCAATAGTTAGACGTCCTCCAATCCCCCAAATAAAAAATTTTTCGACCTCTCCCTAATTTTTTGGCGGAAACTTGCGCTTTTAGGCTTTTTTTACGTGTTTTCTTGCTTTTTGGCCAATAATAATGGAGTCATATACCCCTCCGGAGACCCCATCGGAAATTTGGAGCCGTTACATGTATGCGTAGACCCTCAAGGCCCGTACGTGAATATCTGTGTATACTCTAGACCCCTATAAAAGCATTTTTTGCAGATTCTTGGACTTTCACAAGCATTATGTAATTATATTGCTCGCTCCCTTCTATGTCTTAATAACGCATGACTCCCAGGGTATTCGTCCTTTTTTTGTTTTATCGGAGCATTTTTCTCTACTAGTGGCTTAGATGTCCCATATTATCTTAGTGATTTTACCGAAGGACTAATTTAGAGAATCAGTCTAATAAACAGAGGTCATACAAAAGCTAAAAAAGCAAATTTGAAGTTTTCTGAGACAACGGGCGCATGCCTGGATAAAATTCGAGAGAAATTTGCTAACTCGTAATTTTTCAAACATTCACATTTCGTCAAGAAATTTTTATTTCTACTCCTGCTTATGATTTTACATCAAATTTTCAGGATTCATTTTCTTCTTCAATGGATAGCAAATTCTTGACCAGACGTAGGCGCACAAAGAGTTTGGAAACTGCAGAGATTTAGTCAGAAGGATAAGAGGAAATCTTTTAAATAAGTAAAAATATGGAAAAATAGAGGTCATAAATTCTTTTCCAATATGCACGAAGTTGCATAAAAATCGCACCAACTTCTCAGATAGTTTTACATAGCTCATTCATGCCCTCACTTTGACCAAAGATTGATCATTGTATGCCTACGCTGCTGACCCTTGTAAGGACATATGCTTGCCTGTAAATAATAGCTATATTTGAGAAAAACTCAGCTCAAATGATGAGCAGAAAACTATCAAATTAAATGACCATGGGTAATATTACATCAAAAACTAGTTTGAATGCTAAAATAGTAAAAAACGATGTCAATTCACAGTCTTGAAGCTTTTTTGAAGAAATTTACGATTTCAATTCATTTTTAACCCTGCCGTTTTTCCTAGAAATTTCGATTTCTTCCTATGCCAAAGTCTACATTGACCTTGTAAGCCTTCCCCCAACCCAATTTACATGCCTGACATTGACCGCCGACTATTTTGTTTAATAAATAAGTGCCTTAAACGTCCGTTTACCGTGTCCTATGCCGAAGGCATAATGAATCACTTTCGTGGCATTTTTTCTGTTCTACCTTATCCATGTGTCACAACTTTGTTCAACCTCGTTTCGGCTTCAGTTACATCATTTTTAATGTTTAGCTCGAAGAGGAGTTATAGAGTAGTAAGAAATAGGCATTTTTCGGTCTATTTACAGTGATATCACAAAACCTCAAGATGGTAAAATTAGGTTCTAATAAGAAAATTTAGTGGTTTATTCCTTTCCAGCTCTTTAAATGCATCCGCTGGATGTGTTTAACACAACAGAAATATACTTTTTCTTGTTTTTGCATAATGTTCAATAGGTGCCTATTCTTATGCATTGTGATAGTTTTTTAATTATACCTCTTTCAAAAATAATTTTCACATAAAATAACATACATATTCAGAAGGAGCATAAAAAATTGCACTAAATGAAAGTAAAAGCTGTCAGAGAACGTTAAGAAGGCATAGCTAAATATGCAGTAGGAGTTTATGCCATGATGGTGCATTTCGACTGCAAAAACATGATGGTAAACGGAGGGTTAATATTAGAAAAACAAGCTGCATAAAAAACAAATGAAATTGATACTTTTTGAGCAAAAAATACTAGTAAAAAGATATATTTCGTTTCCTACTTTGAAAGAGGTACAATCTACGTATGCTTTTAATTGTCTACGTAAAATCCGAAACAACGTCCCTTAATCGATGTACACTAATTCAGACAGTTGCAACGCTAATAAGCAGTATAAATTAATCCTTTAGAATTCACTGGAATTCTTTCCTTCTTCATATACATTTTTGCAAAAAATCGCACGGATTCGCTAAGAACAAATGACGAATCTTAATATAAAAGCACTGAGGCAGCAGTAAAAAGCTCGTGCCACGGAATTATCATCTTCCTCCTTTTTTCCTAGCAGCAATCGTCCTCCGAACGATATTTGTAACACTCTATGACGAGTCTTTGATAGATGGTGCGATGCTGCGTGCTCCCTGATCGTCGACTAACTCAGCAATAGCAAAACTGATTGCGATCTAGAAATTAAGCTGAAAAGTTAAATTAAAATTTAATTTTATCAATTGAGTTAGATTCAAAATAAATTAAAATTAAATTGAAAATTAAAACCAAAAGTAAAATTAGAATAAAAATTAAAAGATAAATTGAAATAAAATTTAATTATGAAAAATGAGTTTTTTTCAAAACTATTCTCTTATGATCAGTCGCTTCTAAAATTTAATTAAATTAAAATTAAAAATAAAGTCAGAAACGATATTGTAAATTTATACAATTCGCAACATAGGTTCTGAGTTTAAGGATGCCTGCGACAAACAATCAGTTTTTACTGTACGAAATTTGGAATTAGGCTTGCATGCAGCTGCACTAAAGGAGGGAACTTTTGGGATCTCTACATGAACGCAGGAAGGGGTGAGATGAGTAATACCTAACCAGAGAGGTCCAAAAGTTAGGTATTGTTTGGTGATTTCGGCTTAAAATAGTGTATTTACGGTAGTAAGTCAAGCTGTAAATGAGTCTATACTCACAGAAAACTAACGGGGAATTCTCTAAAGATTGCTTAAAATGATAGCTAAAAGCTGAGTTAAAGTCGTAAGTTAGTTTTGAAAAAAGTACTTAAAATTTGAAAAAACTTTGTAATTCGAGAGTAGTTATACCTGGCTCCCTAGCGGCAACGCTATATACATGAGCAATGGTTAAGGATAGGCAGTGCTTAAAGATATACAACGCTATAAGATAGACAATGGTTAATGATAGGCAGTGCTTAAAGAATATGCAACGTTATAAGATTGGCAATGCTTAAAGATATACAATGGTTAAGGCTATACAATGCTTAAGGATAGGCTAACGCTATAACATATGAAGACATAGTTGAGGAGTGGTAGGGTCAAAATTGGCAGGGTGCATAGCCTAAGTGTAAATTAAGCCTAAACCTGAACTAAGTGTAAACTGATTGTGAGTGTATACTAAGTGTATTTTTAATTGACGCTTACTTTTTCAGGTGGCTGCCGAACTTTACACCGAGGCCGACTTTAAACCGAGCTCCCCAAGTAAGACTGTTCCACTGTTGGCGGCCTTGTCGAGGCGGGACAGCTTAAGGCGCCAAGTGAGTGGGGCGCCGACCAACGCCAGCGTTTACTTTTTATGTAAAATTGTGTGGGTTATGTGTTCGTCAATAGCTCTTTCTACAAAATCCTCAAAGTATTTCCTCGCCTCAATGCTAAAATTACGCCACAAGTGCGTAAAAGTTTCGTTGAACGAGCCATAGTTTTAGATGGCGGCATAAAGTTTAAAAGGATTATTTTCAGTCATCAATTGAATGTAGTCGGGGTGAGCTATGACCAAAAATATGTACCTACAGAAAACTCTGGCACATGATCAACTCCGAATCAAGTGCATAAGAATGTGTCTATAATATCATTGCCGGATTCAATTTAAAAAATATAAATATTATTATTTATAGACGACGTCGCAAATATATTACTCCTGGAAATTTGGTAGGCCCTTATAAGGGTCGTTGGCTTTTATGGTACAATAAAAAAATCGCCGCCGCCAATCGCCGTCTAGGCCACCGGATGAACCGTCACCACGTAGAGATGGTCGAACCATTCGGCCAAAACCACGCGCATGGTAAAGCTATTCGAATAATGGCGCTGGCTCCAGCCGATCGGATGGCTGAATTCATTATCCAACACCCAGCGCAGTGAACCGTCCGATCGTCGTTTGTGCGAAACCGCCCCAGGGTCCAGCGTTAGCCGAAAATAGGCTGAGTCTGGCTGGCTAAGCGTAAAATATGTGCAGTGGTGGGGGTCCGTTCGCGCCAGCTCTTCGTAGACGCGCCGCTCCAGCGTGCTTAACGACGTGCCCAAAATAGCACGCACGCTTGAAAACCACCTCATTGTCCAGTTGGAAGCTTGAAAACCTGGGACAAGGATAGGATTTTACGTTCAGTTAAGGTGAGAAACCCACAGAAATCATAGGTAGCGCGTTAGCGCGTACCTATAATATACTTGGGTACCCCTAACACCTGTGCACCCTCTCTACAGCTATAACGGGACACTTCTGGAAGGTGCGGTTTTTTTAAAAAGAAGATAATAAAAAAATTCGCTGATCGTGTTTTTTGTTTTTCTTGAAACTCAAAACTGGCTGTGTAAAGAGGTGTAAAGTTTTTGTGTAACATTAAAACATAGGACAAATTTTGGGACCTTTTTACTGCGGCATGTGGACAACTGAGTAATAATGACTCGAACAATTAAACAGCATAGGATTATGGAGAAATGAATTCTCCAGAACGCAATGTTTTTGTTTTTTTAAAATTAGCATTAGATCTTTATTGGCAGTGTAAAGAGTGCGAAAATCTGGGCGTGAAAAAGCACTTTTTGGTCGAGTTTTAAACCTGCTATGTCTGATACTAACCACAGTTATGAATTTTTTTAATGAAATATTTTCTGACAGAAATGTAGAGCGGATCAAGGGCTACATTCTGCATATAAGCAATGTCTTCTACGCTCTATGGTTAGTTAGATCCTGGGGTTTAAAGCTTACACTCTAGTGGATGGTGTAAAAAACAGATTTTAACTAAGATTTCTCCGCCAAATTTTTCCGCGAGTCAGGGTACATTAAATACAGCAGTAATAAAGTGCCTCTCAGGGGCTCCAGATCGCAGCAAACCGCATTTAAAAAAACGCAATATTATGAGCTATTTATGGGGGTGTAAAGTTCGAAATCCAGACATGTAAAATGGGCGAAAAACACACTTTTTTCCTCAATTTGTGATTGGTAAATCATATCAAATAATTTTTGCAACAGACTTTTTGCACATAGAAACGTACTACGACTGAAAAGCTACAAAACTGTACCAAACCGAATTTCTTTACACTCAATGGGGAATACGGTACGGATTTTTAAAGTTTACAAATGTTCTGAATGATGGAAAATATGTCTTTGTTTGGGTTTTGTTCGCCACTTTCTCCTTTCAGAAGTCAGGATTGGTCCAATAGAATAAAAATAAAGGTGCCTTATATGAGGTGTATTGCATAGCGAATCGCGTATATCTAAACCAATAGTTAAGCGAGTGTAAAGTCAAGAATGATGTGCTTTAAACAGGTTTCTGTCTTGTTTCTTTCTGCCAGCTTCTCCAGTTATGAGTCAGGGACATGATTCTCAAGTCTGTAAATGAACCTGAAACCAAATTCGATACGCAATTTTGGGCGTATGTTCACACCCTCAACAGTTCAGTAAAGTGGTTTATACCAATGTTAATTTATCCTTACGACATTATGGAGACTTACTATTTTCATAAAAGTTGGTCCTTAATATAGAAGCAATATTGAACAATACGGTTCTGACTAAAATCTTCTTTACACTACTTGTTAACATATCATTTACACTTTATATTATTCTTTTGTTTTAGAGCCTTGCGAAGGCTAATTTTTTCCTTATGACTAGAAATTTTCAAGGAATCAGGTGTGGAAGTCGTTAGACACATTTTTTTACACAACAGTGGTGTAAACTGTTTTACACCTAATGTTGATTTGTCATCAGACCATTGTTGAGACGTGATGTCTTTATAAATGTTGATTGTAATATCCGAGTAATATCAGATTTACGAATCCGACTAAAATCTTCTGTGCATTCTGTGTATGTAAGTAAACACTGCATATGAACTTTTGACCTAGAGCCTTGCAAAAACATAATATTTTTCTTAAATTCAAAAAGCAATAAAATAGAATATGTATACATAAAAGTATAGACCACACAAAAAGCTTAAAAAACGCGTTTTTGTGTGCAAAGAGCAAATTTTTGACATGTTTTAGGTGGTTTTTGTTAAAGTTCGGTTGAAAATCCTAGATCCAGTGCCTAACTTGTCGTACCTAATACGTTAGTGCTTACCAACATTATTCATACACGCAATGTGATAAATATCATTTTTAAAATTTACTGATACAAGCACCTAATAACATGCAAGAAATTTTCCACATATGTATATGTATTTAGCTATCTTCAATCATAGCGATTAGGCAAAAATCATTGCGCCCCGTTTGCTACGCAATCTACCCAACTGTAAAGAAATGTCACCTTGAACGACGCATGCATTTCGCTTTGAAATGCGTGTTTCTTAGGTCGATTAGCCAGTGCATTGCTGCGGGCAGTCAACTTTATCGGACTAAATAAGAGTCAGCGAGAAGTAAAATGACAAAACGTGAGATTATTTGTTGAGTTGCATCATGGTCGAAGTGAGCAACG
>JAVLUZ010000068.1:134601-193004 GCA_036768485.1 Mermis nigrescens
AGTAGCTATCTACGATAGTGCACTGTGGGCTATGCCTTCGGTCTTCCCACTTTTTCCCCAATTTTCAATAATAAAAAACATTAAGATATGTAGATAGTGTATCTACATGTGCCGTTACTTGTACGGCCTTTGCGCACCTTAGTGCGCCAATTTCGACCATCCGGTCGTTTGTTTCCACTTTGGCGATCCAGCCTTAGTTTTCAGATCAATGATATGACATGCAGAGGCATTCCGACCACGCAGTGTCAATTGGTTGGACTCTTGTCGCTATATGTCGCGAGGGATACAAAGATGCGACCTTTTACTGTGGAACCCCCTACAAGTCCCCTACCACTTTTCACATTTAAAACATAGGCGACATGACCGCTATTTACGTTGAGCCTGTGCGGAGACCCGAAAAATCTATGTGCAAGAAGCACACAATTTTTGTTATAAACACATTATACAATATTTTTCTTCTCATATTACTGTATGCCATTCCCCCTACGATTATTAGTCGGATTAGTCTAGTTGGTGGCAGTTTAGCCTTTTGCGCTCTCGGCATGTCGTTTCCGACTGTATCAGCACCATTTCTTGTATATTGTTTTAATTTGGTAAAAGCACGAAAATCAACTACCTAGAGGTGCATTATATCGCAGGTAGTTTGGATTTGGGACTAGGCCGGCCATAAATTTATTCCTTGCCGGATTTCGTTGGGTAAAACCTTTTATTTATCATTTCGTGCAAAATTCATAATTCCTCTTTCGAACCAAAAATCTATAAAAATTATTACATAATTTTTATAGTAGATGACAGCCCGGATTAGAGCTCTTTGTTGTTGTGATTTAAATACAGAGTGCTATTGGAACCGGAATTTATAAAAAGTTTCGCCATGGGTAATCTGGTGCGAAACCTTTTCAATTCTTTTCGCGAAAAATTATTCTTTTGGTCTAAAAAGGTCCAAGGACCTAGAACGAATACCGGGGTTATCTAATTACTCCTGGTTAAGATCTGCGGTCGGCATCTCCATCCTTAATCTCCATAAGAACTGGACAATTTACGTCCGTGGAGATTTTAGGTAGTAGGTATTCAGGGTCATTTTGGAAGAGTGCAGGTTTTTACCGCAGCTTCTTGACCAGCGCTAATTGTAGCATAGGTACTTAGGTAAGCCCGAAGGTACTTACTGGGGTTCGCTGCTTTCGTAGTTGTTGTGTGTTGGGTATCTTCTCTGATGGCGTGCTGTCGGTTTAGTTATCCGTACATACTTCAAGTACTAAATCAGCCAACTCGTTTGCGCGCGCTAAGATACTCCAACAACTTGAAAGCGGGCGAAGCCTCATAAGTTACAGATACTTGTCCGGTAACATAGAGTTAAGTATATGATAATAGTAATTACTTTATGCATAACCGCTTATCGTAATTGAGAACATTCGATCTGAGATAAAAGTATTTCAGTATTATGCTATTTTGACATTTGTTTCTTTTACTGTAATGGTCCCATGAGGCCATCGTAGTTAGTCTCGTTGGCAGTCGTACACTTGTACAGTGGAGTACGTTTCTTTTTCTTTTTGTGTTGTTTGTTGTCTGGCAGCTAGGCCGTGTATTTAGTGTTCGAATAAATTAGAAAACCTACCCAGGGGTTTCGGATATACCGAGGGTAAGGTCGGAGTTTCCCAACGTCGAGGATTTTGGGACTCTGAGTGGACGGATAGGTAAATTCCATATGATTACTTATTTCGTTCAAAAGTCTTATTTCTTTTCTCAAACCTAAAATTGATCAAAAATATTATTTAATCTTAAATGATGATTGATCAGTCTAGAGCTCGTTGGTGTTGTTTTCAAATTTCATTGTGCTACGTACATTAGGAACCAAAAACATTTCTGATCTAGCCTAACCCAGAAAATGAGTTAAATAATCAACTTGAGCTTTGAGATAGGTCAACTGACCTCCGCGGCAATTCCGAGATTAGGTAGGTAGCCTTAGGTCTTAGGGCGTAGCTGCTGAGATCACCCGACGAGAAGCGGTCAGCAATATTAGGACCGAGGGGATCGAAGCCGTAAGGTCTGTAAGGGTCCAAAGACCGAAGCGACTCCAGGCTAAGCGATCGGGACCAGCGCTAAGAGCAGATCTAAGTACCTACGTACCTAAGTAAGTCTCGAAGGCAAATACACCCGTCCTATGTTGATTCCATGTAGACATAGGGCGGTCATGCATTACAGTTTTATAGCTAATAATTACGTTATGATAATGGGAAAGATAAAAATCATATCCTAGGTTTTATAGTGCATATATCCATTATGCGAAGATATTCAATAATTCGTGTAAAAACTATTGTAATTATAAAAAGCTCGAGCCAGATTAGTCACATAGCATAAGCAATAATGCCCGAGTATTATCTGTGACGTAGGTTATAATATAGTCTATTTGACATGAAAACTTTTTTTGAGTTTTTAGCACTACAAGATTTATCCAACGATAATATTACTCCGATTTTCAACAAACCACAAATGTTTTACGATAATCTCTTTGCAACAGAAAATTTTACTGGAAATTAAAGAGTAATATGAAATAGATAAAGGCTTATATAAAGTGTTCGCTTAATAATTAAGAAAGCAAGTTTCTTACTATTCCTTCCATTTCAAATAAGCTTGAGTCGATATCATTTATCCGAGACTTTTTCAGTAAATCTTTCCCGAGGCTACAGTAACTCTATCTTCCCTACTTGCTGTAGGTAATTTAGAGATCACTGTATATAGCTACATAGGGAAGAGGGGTCTTTCAATAAAAATGTTTACAGCATAATTTATTCTCGTCTACCAGCAGATCATGCAACATGCAGATGAGATTCGCGCATTCAGCTTGTCATGAATCGACCGACCATTAAACACGATAGACTAGCATTTTAAACATCGCCGAAAAACTTCCGCTCAGCATAGTGGTTGAACGTCTGATTGTCGTCGAAGCAACACGGGTTCGATTCTTGCTGCAAGGTTTTTATTTAACGCGCTTACTGTAGTATGTCAAAGCACTGTTTAGATGCTTGAATTAGGTCTACATATATGGACGGCTTAGTGCATTGAAAATGGAAGAATGGCGGCCGCTCGCCCCCACTCAACTTTCTGTCTAGTACAGTAAATCACTTAGTCAGGAATACTGTAGCCTTCAAAAAAATTTACTAAAAAGCTTTCGAATAAATAAAACAGATTAAAAGCATTGTATTCAAAATCATATTTACATTTATGTCAAAGCAGCCCCTTTTAGAATACACCAGCGATTTTTCGCCGACGAAATTATCCATAAATAGTTAGACGGTCCATCTTTACTGAACGACATTCACGTGAATAAAGTTTGAATTCTCGCAATCTCTTTCAGTTTCTATTTTCTTACATTCATTTCTTAAGCTGGTCGTTTGCTCTACAAACTACATTGTACGGGGAATAGTTTCGTTTTTTCAATGAAACAGAAAGTACTTGTGCACATACAGCAATTCTTACCTTAACGTGGCTAGCCAGAACGGCCTGTAGTAAAAATCAAACGGCTTTTGCGTGAAACCTTGAGCGTAATAGTGGAAAAATCCCATGTCCGTGAAATCCTCGTTAAACACAGTGGTATAGTTGGCTTGAGCAAACTTTTTGAACAAAAAAGTTACATAATCAAAGCGCTCCTTCTTCAGCAAAATTGTTTTTCCCGGTTTTCCATCACGACCCCCGAGAAGCATGGCCATCAGATTCGGGTAACTGTTTTCTCCGACTTTATTTATTTCTGAGAAATTATTATAGTCATCAAGCAACTACGAATAAACTACATATATCACATTTCAACAGAATTTCAAGTAGAAACAAAATCTATCACATTTGTACTTGAATAAGTAGCATAGACTGCTTTCCTGGTGGGAATATATTCCCTTTGCTATCTTTATCTATTAACAAGTTTTTAATTCGGATTGATAGCTAGCAAAGATGCATATGGAGGAATTTAGGGGTCTATAATAGACCCCCAGAAATGGGTAATTTTCTCAGGAAAATGAGGCGAAATGAAGGTAAAAACGAATGAAAATTGAAAATTTCCTCAAAGAGTGCTTGAAGTAGACCAAAAATTGTGTAATAACGTATTTTAAAGGCTTTTTTAGTGCTTATACTAGTTTTTTAGATCATTTGGCCCAAAAAATCTCAATTGTTGACCCCAGACAGGCTGACCTCCATCAGATCAGCCATGTTGTGCACCTATGATAGCTACCCTATCCTTTTTCAAATACGATCCTGTCTACGTTCGCCGAGTTACAACACAAGTTGACCAGAAATAAAAATAATTGATTATGAAAACGCTGCCAGCTAATACAGAGACGACAATTATGCATTTCCTAAAGGAATGTTTTTATGATCTAAGACACAGAAAACTGGGACAAATTGTAATGAGAAAGAGAAAGAAAGAAAGAAACTTTATTTCAAAATTTTATGATGAGAAAGAATAGTGACGGAACAAATTGTGGAGGAATTGTGGTGGGGACAAATTCGGGATACTTATGTTGGTGGGACGAGTATTCTGATATTCACACATTAAAGTTAGAAGTAAGTATTTATGAATTGTAAAAAATTATTCGAAACTAAAAATCTAAGAATGAATTACTTCGAAACATGAACATTCCCATGGTTTCTCGAATGTACTCGTAGGTGCTAGGCATGTATCGGCGTAGTTCAGAGAAAGAAACGCTGTCCAAACCCAACATTAAAACGGACAGACGCGAGTCTGAAGGCTTTTCTTTGATCCTTTGCGAAAAATTTGCAGGAAATGCATGCAGGTTCAAATATGAGTTCTTTAATAGGGATCCATCGTCAAAATTCACTGTGCAATTCACATGAACCATATCTGCGTTTAGAATGGTAATAAAGAAGAAATAAAAATGCTCAATCAGTAAAATGCAAACATTATAAAGATACATTTGAGTTGCGAGCGTAAGCGATCGATGGAAAATCATAGGTTGCGCGATAGCGCTACCTATAATATACTTGGCCTCCAGCGAGTGCGAAATTTGTTTCCCCCTCACAGCTATAACGGCACACATCTGGGAGGTGCGGTTTTCTTTAATTGATGGATAATTAAAAAATTCGATGTCGGTCTTTTTTTTGTTTACACTCAATACCGAGTTAGCAATGAGCGTGTAAAGTATAAACCGAAAAATCAAATAATTTTCGGAGGGCCAATTTTTTTGAAAATGTTGCCCGCGAGCTTTATATTACGAATCTGGCCTTAAAAGTTCTTTACACTCGATGGTTGCTGCACAAAAGTGTAAAGTAAACGTGTTTTTTACTCTTTGCGTGTCCTTCAGCTTATCTAACTCAATTTTGGTTTCTGTGCAGTTCAATCACTTTTATAATGTAGAGGGTTGCAAAATCTCAAAACCGAATTTTTTTCTTCTTAAAATGCAATATTTCTTCATCTGTGATCGTTTTTGGTGTAAAAAGTTCGAGACGAAAAACGATATTTCTTCAACTACTCCGCTAAGTAGGCGGAACATGCTAATTATGCTTAAAAGGTGCCCTGACCTTAGCGTTACAGATTCCAGCTTATTTTGTTTCTATACACCCAATATTGCGGTATTAGCACAAGTGTAAAGTACACGCCGAGAAGCATTTTTTGCGCCCAGAGCGTCGTAGGTGATGAATATTTTTTGAAATGTTCTCCGTAAGGTCAGAATTACGAATCTTACCTTTAAACTTTTCTACAGCCAGTGTTTGTTGAGGTATGAAGAGGTGAACGTTGAATTATACCTACATCTATTTTCTAATGCCGATAGATAACTCCGTATTGCATATTGTTTGATCAGATTTTCCTTATTTCAGAGGTTTTTTGCTCTCTTTAATAAATAATTATTTTTATCATCATAAATGCACTATTCTTAAACTTCAGTAGAATGATGAATATCTTTCAAAATAGGATAATCAAGCTGAAATCTTCCGATATGTCGAGTTGGCGCAGTGGTTGACAACTCCGTTCTCGGATGCGGTATTAAACAAAGAATGATGGGTTCGAATCTTCTGAATGTTGACTTTTTTCATTTTTTTTGATTCTCTTGGCAAAACCATGCACTTCATTTGACTTATTCATCTATTTAGGTTCTGCAGATAGCACTTTTTTGTTTTTTAAATTTCGCCTCAGTTCTCAAATGGGAGTGTGAAGAGTGCGAAAATCTGTGGGTGAAAAATCACATTTTGGCCGAGTTTTCGACTTTTATTTTGCCAACAACTCTGGTTATGAGTTCTAGGAAATTTTTTCTGACAGATATGTACTACGGATCAAGGGCTATCTTGTGTTTACCAGCAAACTTTTCTACAATCAATACGCAGTTAATACAAGGGTTTTAAACTTTACACTCTAGTGGATGAGTAAAAAAACAGATTTTGTCCAAGATTTATCTGCAAACTTTTTCGGTTATGAGTTGGGATGAATTGAATAAAATAGAAATAAAGTAACTTCTAATGGCTACACGTCAAAGCAAGCCGCGTTCAAAAAAACGTAATATTGAGTTGTTTATGGGGTGTAAAGTTCAAAATCTGAGGTGTAAAATGGGCGAAAAAACAGGGTTTTTTCGTATTTTCATTGGTTAATCATATCAAATATTTTGCGGAATATAAGTTTGGCACATACAAACGTACTACAATCAAAGGGCAACAAACTGGCCTGAATCGAATTTATTTACATTCAATGGGGCGTTAGGTTCAGATTTTCAAAGTTTACAATGTGGTGGACAGTGGAAAATACGTGTTTGTACATTTTTTGTTTGCCACTTTCTCTGTTCAAAAGTTGGGCGAGGTCGAATAGGATAAAAATAAAGTACTTTCTAAGGGGTAAGCGTCACAGCGAATTGCGTTTGTTTACATCAGTATTTAGCTTTTTCGGGAGGTGTAAAGTCAAAAAAATTGGGGAGTTAAACGTGTTTCTGTCTTGTTTTTTCAGTCAAGTTCTGGGTTATGAGTCTGGACATAATCTCAAGTCTAAAACTGAACCAGAAACCAAATGTGATACGCCAGTTTGTTTGCACACAACAGTGGTGTAAAGTGGTTGACATGTGATATTTATTTTTTTTGATGTACTGAAATCACGCTAATTAAAAGTAGTGTACTAGCAAAGAAAAATGCTCCGATGGAACAAAAAAGATGAATATACTTGGAATTATGGATTATTAAGGATGTAAAAGGAGGGGACTAGGAGAAATCTACTTAAAGTCGTAAAATCTGCTAAAAATCACACTTTCTCTAAGCAACGCTAAAAATCGAAGTATATTCTACGGCCTCTAAAAAAGTGTCCTTTTAAAATAATGTTCAAAGTTTCAGATAAGACCACACATGGGCGTGGGGGGTTTGGGGGGCATGCACCCCCAGAAGTTGAAATACCCCCCCCCCCTCAGAAATCAAAATACCCACCCCCAGAAAATTTTTTTGCTTTTTTAGCAATTTTTTGATGCCATTGGATAGTGCTTGATGAGAAACGTCGAAAAATGGTGTTTTTTCTCCATACGACCACTTTTAGGACCATTTTTTGACCTTTGAAAATTTTTTCCTCCCCCCTCCTCCAGAAATTTTTTCACCCCCAGAATTTTGGTGCTGCCCACCTATGGATAAGACTGTATAAACGAAATATGTAATGTTTATTTTTTAAAATTGCTGGCAAGTAGCAACGCTGACTAGCTTTGTATCCTGATTGATAGAAAACTAAGTGGTATTGTATTCAAAGTTGTTTTATTTTGTTTTGAGCATTAAAGCAAGCAAAGCAGGGGCCGATTAATTAGTGCACACAATCGTTAAGGGCATGCTAGTGTACCTACATTTAGTCTGTTTCAAGTCAACTTACGCGTTTCCTACTGTTTTAAACCATTCATTCAATTGGCTTAGAAAGACTGTTAGTTTACTCAACATCATTTCCCATAGCTACTGCGTAGCTAATGTGCTGCTTTTTCAATCATTTTATGGTTAAATATGTATTTTAATCTGTTGACCGCAGAATATACTTTGATTTTTTGCGTTGCTTAGAGGAAGTGTGATTTTTAGCAGATTTTGCGACTTTAAGTAGATTTCTCCTAGTCCCCTCCTTTTACATCCTTAATAATCCATAATTCCAAGTATATTCATCTTTTTTGTTCCATCGGAGCATTTTTCTTTGCTAGTAATGTATAGGTAAGTAAAAAATGGAAATAAGACTACGTGCAATAACTGCGACCACACGTAGGCGTGGAGGAACCTCTCAGAATCTGAAAGTCTCCCCAAGAATGACAAATCCCAAAATTAAATTTTTGGTGCAATTTTTGGCAACTTTGTTTCATCAGACCCCAAATATTTTGTTGCTGCCCATGTATTTCAGCGAACCCCCAGAATTGTTCATTTTTCGTAAAAATTGCAAAAAGTGAGCCTTATGTGCTTTTAGCTCATTCTTGGCTCAAACGTGCCGAATTTACGGTGCTTCGTTCCATATACACATTTTTTAATACATTTTGTTCAGATTACACGATTTTTGAAATTCTTTCAAGATTTTTTTGTCTTTATGTTCTAGAAAGAACGAGCATTGTCCGAAACGTTAAAAAACAGTGTTTTGACGCGTCCTATCGTTTTCCAGCCCAATAAGGCACTTTGTATAAATGTTTCTGGACCTGACCACGCAGAATTCCATGCTGTGCACGTATATGCAAAGACAAAAATGCACGAGACAACAAATTTAGGGAAAATTGAAAGATTTTTAAAGCATAATCTCAGATTATATCATTCACCAGTCTTAAATTGAACAGGATGAATTAAAGGCAGTGGCTCCTCGTATACGATTTCATCATCGCTGATGTTGAATGGCATGTCCAAGAATGAGTATGAACATCGTAGTGAGGTTGCATTAACGCCACCATTGGCCAGCGTTTCATTTACGGCGCTATCGTTCAGGGCCAAATTGCCATTTTGATCGACGTAAGTCAGATAAGGTTGAATTTGCTTGCAGCTTCTTTCTATTGGACATTCAACTCCAAGAGATGGATCCCAAGGGTTTAGCTTTGGAAAGTTACATTTTTCAATCTCGTCTTCTTCCTTTCTATTATTTATTTCTTTTACAGACGCGCTGAAAATTATTCACAGGTTTATTCTACATACAGCGAGCCAAAAATTAATTTATTTCACTTTATGAGACAAGAGTTTACGTGCAAGTAAACGCTGGAAATCGTTTGCACATTTTAAATAATTTGAGCCAAATTTTTATTATCTCTAAAAATTGTTGGTAACGAAAATAATAATGATTGCAATAATTTTTTTAAAAATAGAACTTAGTAGTGTAAGATATTGGCTGAATTTTACTATAAAAAGACATAAAAACTAGATATTGAAAGTTATAAGATGTTTTCTTATATCATTTCATATGTGAAAGCTTATTTTTGTCCAGGCGGATTTCCGAATTTATTTTTTGACCACGAGCGTAAAATAAGTAGTTAGTAAGCAATTATTAATGATAATCCACAAGTAAATGCAGAATAGAGTAATTTTCTGAACCAACGCCTAATTAATTCAAGTCATAATCCTGCGTCAATTACCCGTTTTTTTCTTGCATTCCGCATCATAATGTGAATCTTGTTAGTGACGTACGCTGACTTTTTGACAAACATCGCATTTTTCGATTAGGAAATTATTTAAGCATTTAGTAGCTTTTGCAATACAGGCCCAAACTTGTGAAATTTTTAATGCATTGGGTACACTAAGCTCGTCGGACAAAATGAAAATTCAAAGAAAATTGTAGTAAAATACAGTAAAACTCCAAACAAGATCAAATAAGTAGAGTATGACCTAATAAGTACTGCTAAAAATCGTATGAAAAAGTAGATGAAAATTTTAATTTGAGGTAAAGCATTTTACCTATCCATTGCTGTAATCGTCGAATTGAATACATCGCTTTTTCTTTCCGAACCTGTCGCCATTTCTGAGATCAATATAACCCGTTCAGGCAGTAAAAACACATAATTTTGTTTAACGAGCAAATAGCAGAGAATGGCAGCAACAAAAATTAATAGTCGCCAACTTTTAAAATACCGGATCGTCATCTGAAAAAATGAAGACCTCTCTTTAAATTATCATCATAAAGAATATACGCAAAAAAATTATAGCATTTGTAAAAAGCTTGTAGAACAATTGTTAGCCTTTACGAAGGACTATAATCTTGATAGGAAAAATTGCTTTAAAAAAATCAGCGAAAATTCAAATGTTGACACCTGATGCGTCTAATTTTTGAGAGTTCCAAATAAAAAATGCACAGCGAACATCGGAAATTGAATCCTGAACGCCTGCGGATCAAGCTTTTACATTAAGCATGCATTCACTGACTGATATTTAAAACGTGCAGGGTGTGACGTTAAAAAATACAAAAGACTAAGAAAAGATGTCTAATTCTTAAAAAGTATACAACTCGCATGTGATAATATAATAATAAATAATATAATAAATATGATAGTACAGAAAATCAGTCGTTCGGCACGAGACATTCCAAAAAGCTTATATTTCATGGCGACAATAAGTATTGTAACTTTCAAAATCTTAAATTATCAACACAGTGTTATTTGACGCAAATATTGAAATCATTGAAGACTTTGGCTAGAATAAGGACGAAAAATGTTCTTCACGAGACAAGCTTATAGAAAGTTTGGTCAGTTTTCATTCCAGAAGGAGAGAATAAAAAATTTTATCAGAAAATAAGCAAAGTTATGGCTCAAAATTGGTAACGTCCCGGGTGACCGTCAGTCCCGTGTGACCGACAGTCCCGGGTCACTGACAGTCCCGGGTGACCGACATTCCCGGGTTATCGACAAATAGTATAAAAATAGATCTGTCAATCAAAGAATTCCCGAGTGACCGACAGTACCTACTGGCCGACTGTTCCGAGTGGCCGACAGTCCCGGGTGGCTGACTGTACCGGGTGGCCGACAGTCCCGAGTGGCTGACACTGTATCGGGTGATCGATAGATGGCATGAAAATTCCCAAATGATCCGGTTGTACTATCACTGAGAATAAATATTTTTTTAAAATCGAAATGCGTAATTTTTTCATTCTCTTAGAATAGCAATAAAGTTTGCACTGACATAAATGTGAATATTGTTATGGGCTTCTGCTAGGAGCGGGATCTTGCGCTTCTGGGGGATCGGCTTTGGGGAAGGCAAATGGGTAAAACAACGTTGGTAGAGTAAGACCAAGTTATTGCTAGGCACTGCCGTAACGACCGTTTTATTAGTGAAACCATCACCTTTTATACAAAACTGACCTTATATCAAGTATATAGAAAAGGACAGCGCCAAATGAACAAACAGATAAGACAAAAGGGGCTCGGGACTTATGCTTCATTTTAATGTAGTTTTACATGTTATCTTGCTTGAGATCTTGTTAGTCGCTGAATGTCGGTACCTTAGCTTGTTTGCTTGATAACGTTAAATCGCTGCTAGTTAGGCGTTAAACTATTTACTTTGTAAGCTAATGAGCGTCGCTTTCGCTTTTGTATAAGGCTTTGAGTCCTATCGACATCCTAAGGTTAGCTGTTATTCTTCAGGAAAGTTAAGCTTCATGTGATATGTGAACTCAATAATATACGATTGAATAACATAACTAGATTATGCCTGTTTTACTTACTAAATAGAAAACATGTGTTAAGATATGCATTACACTAGCAAAGAAAAATGCTCCGATGGAACAAAAAAGATGAATATAGTTGGAATTGTGGATTATCAAGGATGTAAAAGGAGGGGACTAGGAAAAAGCTACCTAAAGTCGCAAAATCTGCTAAAAATCAGACTTTCTCTAAGCAACGCAAAAAATCGAAGTATATTCTGCGGCCTCTAAAAAAGTGTTTTTTTAAATAATGTTCAAAGTTTCATATAAGAGTGTATAAACGAAATCTATAATGTTTACTTTTTTAAATTGCTGGCAAGTAGCAACGCTGACTAGCTCCGTATCCTGATTGATAGAAAACTATGTGGTATTGTATTTCAAGTTATTTTATTTTGTTATAAGCATTATTGCAAGCAAAGCATGGGCCGATTGATTAGTGCACACAATCGTTACGGGTATGCTAGTGTACCTAGATTTAGTCTGTTTCAAGTCAACTTACGCGTCTCCTACTGTTTTAAACCAACAATTTCTTTAATTGTCTTGGATGCATAAATGTTTGCTATTTCATTCAATTGGCTTTGAAAGAGTGTTAGTCTACTCAATATAATTTCCCATAGCTACTGCATAGCTAACGTGCCGCTTTTTCAATCATTTTCATGGTTAAATATTTATTTAATCTGTTAGCCGCAGAATATACCTCGATTGCGTTGCTTAGAGAAATGTGATTTTTATCAGATTTTGCGACTTTAGGTAGCTTTTTCCTAGTCCCCTCCTTTTAATTCCTTGATAATCCACAATTCCAACTATATTCATCTTTTTTGTTCCATCGGAGCATTTTTCTTTGCTAGTACCCTACTTTAAATTAGCAGGATTTGAGTACATCAGTCAGTAAACACATACAGTAACATGCATTAATAATGACAGCAGTCCAAGAACGCGGAAAACAATATTGTTCTTAACATCAGCATTATCCTTTTTAAACAAGTCTGAAAAACTGGCAACCGGCGTATCTGATGATGAAGTATGTTCAATAAAAGTAGAAATTGGCGTTAGTCTTGTTTCAGGCACATTAAGGCCTTCAAATGCTGGTGATTCGGAGCCAATAATATCGAGAACTTTCAAATCAATTTTGGAATATTTCACATCAGCGCCAGCTGCTGCTCCGGTTTTTTGTTTTGCATCTCTTTTTCTCATCGTATAATTTTTAAAATTCGGCCAAATGCAATCTTGAATGTGGCTCCAAGGCTTACCAGTTGGAACAGAATTAAATCCACAAATTTGAGCGCAATCATCAATAATGCTTTTCCAAGCTGCCGTCTTATCTTCTTTGGTCAAAGTATTAGGAAATGATCCAATTTTTTTGGAATAAATTAAGTCCAGAAAAATCAAACGTTGATTTTCATTCATTTTCTAAAAAATTAGACTGATTAGCAGTAAAATTGATTAATTGGCATCAAACATAACGCAAACAAAGACACAAAAGCATCTCAATTCAATACAAGAACAAAGAACAGGAAAAATGACTGATTTGAGGAGACTACTATTGAAAAAGTCCTATTGAATTTAACAGTCTTCAATAGTTTTTTATGCAACAGAATTTCAATACACTGGGAACTATTGAATTCAATAGAACTATTGATTTCAATAGACTATTGACTTTTATGCAACAGGGCCCTGGGGTCGAAACTATGCTTTTTATTAAGTTACTACTTCTACTGCTCTTTACAATTCACTGATCTTCGTTATCTCTGGTTTACTGTATATGTACGCCGTGAGTATAATTCGCTATGATGTCTAGTCGAGGTCAAATTCGATCAGTTTCGCTGATAATATGGTTGCCGTAGCTGGATTTACTTTGCGTTAAGCTACGTTTCTTTTCCATGCCGTATTGATAATTACAAATCCAATCGATAGATGGTTATATCCATGATATATGCCTTGCTCGCTCGTATTTACTACCTTTTTGAACATTGATTAAAATTTTTCATCCGTCTTGCGTTTGATAGCTTTGGTTTACCCTTAGGTATACATACATAGTATCTATAGTCTGTTTCACACAAATTTAGTCATACATTTTAAAATTATCTCCGACAATAAGCTGACTGCGATTATAGCATTGATCTGATATATAATTATCGTTCGCAACCCTCGGCTTACTGTCGATGAAAATTCTTAGACTTTATGCACAAAGTTATGTGAAACAGACTATAAGCTCTAAATAGCCGTATGAGATAAACACATTCTACTTTCTTGTTATTTATAAACAAAACAGTGTGTTTCACACCTTGACCTATTAGTCTTTTTCTAAACCCGCATGCGAGAACGGATGCGTCAGCCTCTGCGCCAACTTGACATATCGGCGGATTTTATTATTTAGTCAATTATTGAAGAATATTCATCATTTTACTAAAGTTTAAGGATAGTGCATTTATGATAACAAAAATAATTACTCATTAAAGACGAGTCAAAAACCTCTGAAATAAGAAAAATCTGATCAAACAATATGCAATATGGAGTTATCTATCGGCATTAGAAAATAGATGTATAATTCAAAGTTCACTTCTTCATACCTCAACAAACAGTGACTGTAGAAAAGTATAAAGGTCAGATTCGTAATTCTGAACGGAGAACAATTAAAAAAATTCATCATCCACGACGCTCTGAGCGAAAAAAATTTTCAGTGTAAAGTTTACACCTGCACTAATAACGCAAAATTGATTGTAAAGAAACAATATAACTTTTCACGTGTAGCGCTTAGGACGAGGCACATTTCAAAGGTAGTTACCACGTTCTGTCTACTAAGTGGAGAATATGGCAGGGAAAAAATATTTTTTGTCCCAGACTCTCTACAATAAACCGCCTCTAAAGTTGAAAATATTACTTTAAAAAAACAAAATATAAAAAGTCACCCCTAGATTTCATAACCGTCTACCTTTTGAAACCAATCAGACTGCATAGAATGTAAAACTGAGTTAGATATGCTCGTGCACATGAAAACAGTGAAAAACCGTCTAATTTACACTCCTGTGCAACAACCAATGAGTGTAAAGAAATTTTAAAACCAGATTCGTAATCTACTAATTAGGGAAAACATTTTTAAAAAAATTCATCATCCACGACGCTCTGAGCGGAAAAAATTTTTTCAGTGTAAAGTTTACACCCGCACCAATAACGCAATATTGATTGTAAAGAAACAAAATAAATTTTAACATGTAGCGCTTAAGACGAGGCACATTTTAAAGGTAGTTACCACGTTCTGTCTACTAAGTGGAGAATATGGCATGGAAAAAATATTTTTTGTCCCAGACTCTTTACAATAAACCGCCTCTAAATTCGAAAATATTACTTTAAAAAAATTTAAAAAAGTCGCCCCTAGATTTTATAACCGTCTACGTTTTGAAACCAATCAGACTGCATGGAATGTAAAACTGGGTTAGATATATGCTCGGGCACATGAAAACAGTGAAAAAACCGTCTAATTTACACTCCTGTGCAACAACCAGTGAGTGTAAAGAAATTTTAAGACCGGATTCGTAACCTACTAATTAGGGAAAACATTTTTAAAGAAAAATTGGCCCTCCGCAAATCATTTGAATTTTTGGTGTAAAGTTTACACACTCACGACGCGCTCGGTATTGAGTGTAAACAAAAACAAAAAATGGGAGCACTAAGTTTTTTTATTATCTACCTTTTAAAAAATACCGCACCTCTCAGATGTGTGCCGTTATAGCTGTGAGGGGGGACATATGTTGGGGGTACCGAAGTATATTATAGGTACGCGCTAACGCGCTACCTATTATAATGTGTTTTCTATTACAATACGTCGAAAAGATGTGCTTTTTAAAACCATACTTTGCTTGATAACTTTTGGGCTTATATGATTTTGAAAATTTTTTGTTGTTTATTAGCTACAAATTTGTTTAAATACACGAAAAGTTCTAGGGCTGAAATTAATTTTAAAATGATCTTCTGCTGCAGAGCAATATATGTACAATTGGTCGCTTAAAACAAAAACAATTTTCTTTCTCTTTTGGACCTATTACAGATGACATTCGAATGAAGGAAAGGAGAATTATAATGATATGCACGAAAAGGCTCATCAATTTTTATCTTTTTCTCACGGACTGGATTCCTAATACAGACTATTCGGTGTAAATACACACTTTTGAAATGCGTGCATATGCTGACCATACGCAGTATTAAATGACGTGCGATTGGCCAGCTTAAAGCAATGTGGGCGGAGCATTAGAAATGCCGAGGCAGATTTAGAAAAATTTTTCGTTCCCGTTTGTTGGCAAATAGTGCAATATGAAATTTCTAACTTCTCTCGGATCAAAATGAATCTGTCTATCAAAAGACGGCAAAAATACCGCTACTTTAAGCATAATGGACGGAATTTTTTGGACAATTTCTAAACTTTTGGAAAATTTGAATTTCGCTTCCCCCGTCGAAAATTCCTGGATCCACCACTACAGTAGGCCAACAGATGATTACTTGTCACACCAATGACATAATGCAGCCGTCAGTTCTTGTCGGAGATATTTTTAAAATTCATGTCCATTATTATCTAAAGTGCGTTTCTGTGAAGTGGGTCATTTATGTCAAAAATACCATAATGGAATCGGCTAATCTGTATAAATTTTTGTTTATTGAAAGTTTTTGTGCCAAGGAATGATCAAGCCCAGAAAATAAAATTTGCACAAGTGCAGCAATTTTACTTCATTCATCTGTCATCCTCCCAGGAATAATTTTTTAAGTTCCAATTCTCTCGTATTTTGACATCAATGTCTTTCACGTAATTTCAGGAATTAATGAATACATTTTCATTAGTTTGTATCAGAAAGAATTCTAGACAACGGAAATCGACAAAAAAGGCTGTTTTTTTAAATCCCATTTTTACGATTTTCTGGCTGTTATAGCGGAAAGCTGAGTAACCATCTACATATTTGTAAAGCTCGTGGATTTATCAAAGCAAGACCACGATGCAAGTCAAGCGCTCACAAAAGAACAATAAAAACAACACAGAAGTCAAAGCGCGTGTAATCATGTATCCACACCTGGGCGTGGGGGGTTTGGGGGGGTATGCAGCCCCCGGAAACCAAAATACCCCCAGAAATCAAAATACCCCCCCAGAATTCAATTTTTGAAAATTTTTTCGTTTTTGTCGCAATTTTCTGATGCCAATGGATAGTGCTTGATGAGAAACGTCGAAAAATTGTGTTTTTATCGCCATACCACCATTTTTAAGACCATTTTTTGACCTTCAAAAAATCTTGCACCCCCAGAATTTTCTTGCTGCCCACGTATGCATGTATCTACAAAGATGTAAAAACGCAAGCATGCGACAGATAAAAAGTATTAAAATGCCTATATATACAAATAGGTGTGTTTTTTTACAAAACTATTCAGTAACTTGTGCAGAGGTTTTAAATTTTCAGCAAATTTACATTCAGCTGATACAGAATGTGATTTAAAAATACATTCTGTAATGCAAAATCTGCTCTAAATCGAAGTTTTCCATCCTCGTCTGCGCTTTTGATAAAAAACATCAGAATCATTAAGCAAAAGGCGCCGATATATTCTTTATATCCTTTTCCAATTGCTATTCCTTCGAATTTAGGCAATGCATTAAATTACATGCATCCGTAGAAGCACTGAGCACGAATCGCTGGAAGATTCCGGCATTAATCTAATATTTCCTGAAAATTTGTACACTTACATTATATGTACTTCGATGAATAAAAGTAGAGGGAGATAGGTAAATAATTCGTCAGAGAGTTATACTTATTTCTTCAAATGCAAGAGGAGCTGATCAAAATCGGATTTAAATTTGTTCAACGAATCTTAGAAAAAAGTGATTTAAAATTGAAATGGTCTGTTTATTTTATCTTTTGCTATTTCATGCTGAAGGGTTTCGAGTGGTGACTTACATAGGTATGTAGTAAAAGAATCAGAATAGAACGAGTACAATTGATCAATTTTAGCACGTGCAATATTTTCTTAATATGGTGTCGGTTATGCATGCAGAACTGTTGCCGTAAGCGTTAATTCTTTCAATTTCTCCAAAGACGGTCCAACCTGTAACGGTGCTAGTTTTCTTATGCAGGAGTGCTTCAAAAATAGCATCATTCGGATGAGTTCTAATGACTAGTCGAATTTTGTGAGCATTTTTCAAACGAACCGCCGGATCTTTCGATTTACTGGCTGGCGCTAGATTTATCGTGCTAGCCCTAGAAACATTTATTTCAAATGAAAAGCATGTAAACTGAAAACAATATCTTTTCATCTTAAGTGGAGTTTGCTCTTGCTGACGAAAATTATAAACAGGAATTTCGCACATGAAGCAAAGAATTCCTGCTATATTAAGCCCGCTTCAACATGAAATTTGGTCTGCGGCAACTATAAATCACATGAAGAGTTCAAGTAAACCTCAGACGGATAAAGCAATTCTACTGGAAAATAATGAGAAAAAATAGAGTCAAAACGAATTCGACTGCTCCCTAAAAAGAGTTAAAAGTACAAGGTGTTTTAGATGACACAGATTCAAGTTTCCTATACTGACGCTAGTTAACAGACAGATAAGTTTTACAGACAAAGAATTTTTGAAGATCTTTTGACGTTGTCTGAACATGGCAGAAATGTTCAGATGACATTTGGATTTTGAGCGAAAAATGCAAGTAAGTGAATACTCAATTGTTTACGGTTTATTTTCAATAAAAACTGTGAAGAAAATTTCGACTGGTCACACTGTTCTTCTTCATTATATTCAAAGCACTTTAACAAGAATGCTGTAAATTATTGTCTAGCGAACGACTGACCTCGTAGCGAAAAGTAGGCACTAAATGCTAAAGTTATTGTATTATTTTATATAAGATTTCTTTAAAAATATTTGGAAATTCGAATAATTAGTATTTTTCCTGGAATTACTAGAAATACTGAAGTTCTAGCCCAGCGCAGAGCTGTCAACGGAAAGGCAAATTGTGCTGAAACATTTTTATATGAGCCCTTTTCATTATTACCTCAATATTAAGAATGTTGGCAATCGCTTCATTCACATATTCGAGCTATTAGCATTCATTCTTTTTCAGCTCTGCAAGAGTTACAAGCATAGGTGGGCGGCACCGAAATTCGGGGGGCGGGGCGTGCGAGATTTTTCAAAGATCAAAAAATGGCCTCAAAACTGGTGGTATGGCGAAAAAACATCATTTTTCAACGTTTCTCAACGAGCACTATCCATTGGCATAAAAAATTGCGAAGAAAACAAACAAAAATTTCAAAAATTGAATTCTGGGGGAGTATTGTGGTTTCTGGAGGGAAGGTATTTCGGTTTCTCGGGGGGTGCATACCCCCAAACCCCCACGCCCAGGTGTGGTTACAAGAGGTTACCATCCAGCGTATTAATTTCATTTTTATTTTAATTTTCACAAGGAATAATACTGTCAAAAAGCATCTTTCGTTCATCACTTTTAATTTATACTGATAATTTGCTGTGATCATTATATCTTTGATCAACTAATTGATTTTACAATTTCATCAAGAATTAATTCTTAAAAGTCGATTAACAGGAACAGAGTTTCACCGAAAGACTTGACAATTAACCCACCTTAAAATTAAAGCGAATAAGACGATCAAAGTGGTGGCTTTATGTTAAGCTTATACTTTGTTCATATCTAAGGCAATATAATAATGATAATTATTATTATAAAAGATAGTAATTGTAGTATCAATACAAATATAACTAATTATAGTAATAATTGTTATCATTGTAGCAATAATTTAGAAGGCATATATTATAAATATGTCAACAAAAAAGAGCAACTTTTTACCTTACAATCGATTGCGCCTCAATCGTGCGGCATAGCTTTAAGGGAGCTAGCCGACCATTTAAATGACTAGTCACGGTTTCGCTTAATCGTTGAAATACATCGATTGAGTCGTAATTCAACTTAATTGCCTCTTCGTCGCTGCATAAACAATAATTTTCCGGAACTCCTGCTTCTTGACACGATCTATCACGCGGCAGCTCGTGAAGTTGGCTTCTCCCGGGCCACTTATGCTTTTTTTGCTCACCTAAGCATACAATGAGCTAGGAATAAAATGAATGTAGTACTTACGATAGGATCCAGACCTAGGAAATAGCGCAAATAATTGCAAAAATTTCTGTAAAACTATGATTGTTCATGATTTTCATGATTGTATGTATCATATTGCGCACTTAGTTTTCATCAGTGGAAGTGTCCAAGGTCATTCAAAACTGTAAATAAACGATTACAAAAGCATGCTGTGCTTCGTTTGACCAATGCAGGCGGTTGTAATGTCAATTTACTGCTCCGCGAAGTGATCAAACATGAAAAGTAGAGCTAAATGATCGAGTTACAAAAGCAAACAGTTTTCCTCAATGAAATCAAATCTAAAATAAAGGGAAATTTCACATGGAGCTCGCAATATACACATACAAGTACTATGCTTTACGATTTTTCAATAGATATTTGTGCTTGCATTTGGATTTGTGCTTGCATTTGGAAATAAATGGTACATTAGTTCAACAAATATGAGCATTTCTCATGCCATAATTCTTCACATTTGTTCGCTTTTGTGTCAGCACAGTAAAGGTTATTTAAAAATTTTATCGAATGCTAATTGATAGGATATGCTTACAGCAGAAGTTGAATTATAATATTTGTAATGTTATAGTAGTGTTATATATAAAAGTCTCCATAAAAGGGTTTAATGCGAAATTTTTTAAAATGTCACCTTTTGTTTAAGTCACGATTCTGGAAAATCGAAAACCATTTTTTAAAAGTATTTAATTACACTAAATCAATATAGGAGTTACAATTTCGAATCCTATTAAAGCAAATAATACGCTTCACTTAATTACTTCAAAGCTTAACATCTAAAATGAATGAAATACGAGCTCTACCTTCGTAATTTTGTTGAAGAATATCTGTTAAAGTTTCGTGCAAGTCGTAGGTGCTTGAGTACCGGTTCATATTTGTCGATAAATTTCGCTTCAGTTTCGGATGCAGTTTGTAAAACCATTCTGGAAACCATATACCTAGCATAGGATTATGTTCTTCAAGAGCACCAACGAGTGATTTCCTTCTTTTATGAAATCTGAATGAGGCGAGAAAATAATATTTAAAATATTCAAAAAGGAATATGTACATACGTTATTTTTCTGCATGATTTTTCACTATTTTCGTGGCTTCCTGGTTAAAGTACCAAAATGGAAATCGATGACATCTCTCATTACATATACAACTTACATGCAAAAATCTTGCGTTTTACCGTCATTTTGATCCATGTTTTTGGTAAAAATTATTGCCCTCTATTCACGGAAGTGTAACACGACTGCGTACCTACATACTACTCTACTTTGGACTTTTTTCAAGCCACTCATTTTTCCCAAAAACTGCAGAATTATGTACGAAACAGACCATAAATTAGAAAAAGAAATTATGTTCAGCATTATATTGTGCTGGTAAAACATTATACATAAATATCGCCATAAAACAGTGTTTGTTTGTTAAAGTAAAGTTGCAGCCAATAATATTTGAACAGGAAATTGAAGTAACGATGCACGCGCACCAGCGAAAATTAATTTTCTAGTTTTTCTATACTTTCTCTTCGTGCGAAGATACGAATTGTCAAAAGTATGTACCAATATTAATGAATTATTTTAACCTTGTTTACGTAGGAAAAAGTGATTGTCAAAATAAATGAAAAAACAAAAAAACGGATCAAACGAACGGATGAGCGCAACTTCTTGAACCAAAAAAGTGTTTTAGCACATTTAACATTATTTTGAACGCAGTAACTATTCTTTTAAAATATTATTGTCACATTTTGCATCATGCGCATATGATTATTCGGTATCGTAATTAAGAGTAGCGTAGAGTGACGTGATGATCAAATGTGACTGTTCTCAAAAAGCTTATCCTTTTGTAGCGTTGACTTCTCATAAAACATTGAATTTTTTACGTCTTAGAATCCTCATAGTTAAATTAAAAAATAATAATATTGGAAAACGAATAACCTTTTTTACCCTTTTGCAGTCACTATGGTCAATATTTGATTAATAAGCAATACATTATTTAAGTCAGCATTCAACTTAAGATTGAACACGGCATAAATAGTATTTTTTGACTTTTATTTGCATTTAAAACATGTCAAACGGATCCGTGTGCAAACACAATAAATTCGAGACTAACGTTTTTTCGAGCCATTGAAATTTTCTTTAAAATTTGTCGTAAAAAACAATTAGTGTCATCATCCGATATCTTAAATATTTTAAGATCATAAAAATTCGGTTTTTGAATCGACCAGGCTAAGAATTCGTATTTGTCATAAGGTGCGAAATACAGGAAATCTTTTTTCACAAAATTTTTTAACCAATTTGCTAACCACAGTAGAGACGTGTGTTTCGGTCTTCAAATGGCTTATAAATAACATTGAAAAGCTTTCAGTCTTTTCTGATTTGGTAACAAACGATATTTTGACAGGTAAAGATCTTGCTACGTTGATCCTAAATGTGTCAGGCGACCTGAGAGCAACTTTTTAAATCGGTTTTTTAATAATTATCTGAACCTTAGATAAAAATTGATTAAATCAAGTGCGCCGAAATTTAGAATTTTCGCTGACTCACACTTGAAAACACGTACAAATTACCATATTTTCACAAACTCACTAAACCTAAGACATCTCAAAAATCATTGTAAGAATCTTTTTCTCTGTAAGTTGGGATTAATGACAGAGGAATGGACCACAACGGGTTACTGCAGCGTATTGCTGTTCTAGCAGAAGTCCCTCGATAATTTGAGCTAGTGTCGAGGAAAACCAAAATCACCCAGCCAACACTGAAATCATAAAATGGCCCAAGGTACTTGGGTCGTGAAATTCAACGATAATGGTTACTTTCTCACAATCCTACGAGAATATATAGTCCATTCGTGCTTTTGAAGAATATATGACATTATTCCGAAGAATTTTTTAGCAAACCTGGCTCAGATCGAATTTGGAAGTTCAGATTTAAACGTTTTATTAAATGACTCGATGTCTACCACGAGAACGAACAGCTCATTTATCTCTTTTCAATCATCTAAAAATAGTTTTTCACTCCTGAAAAAAATAAGCTGGACTTTGTGGAAATAAAAAAATCTTAAAAAGTGGCCAGCTTACGAATGCAAGAAAAAATCTAAACCCTGCGTTTCGGATTATTCATCCTAAAATCGTTATTGTGCTTGCGTACCGTATTTTGTTATTTAAATTACGGGTAAAAATTTGAAAATTAGAGGCATGAAGTTTTGTTCAAATTCCAGTCGGCTAATTAAAAGCTCAATATAAAAGAAGGCAGCCTCTTATATGCCTTTTCTGTTTTGTACATGAAAATCAGGTTATCGTTTATCAATTAATTTATAATTTTGTATATTTTTTACTGAATCAGCATTGGCGCCGACCAGGTTAGCATTGGTCAGGTGCCGGCTGGTAATCAGGATCACACGTGGGCTGGAGGGAGGGGGTTTGAAGGGGTATGCACTCCCCGCAAATCAAATTACCCACCAGAAACCAAAATACCCTCAAAATTCAATTTTTGAAAAATTTTTTCGTGTTTTTTTCAAAAATTCTTTGATGCCAATGGATAGTGCCCGATGAGGAACGTTGAAAATGGTGTTTTTTCGCCATACCACCAGTTTTAAGGCCATTTTTTTACCTTTGAAAAATCTTGCTACTCCCAGAATTTAGGTGCCGCCCACCTATAAGCAGGACATCTAGGACAGACAAGTAGTGAAAGAGTTTTCTTGGTGCTTATGATATCTAAAATAGGCTTGTTTGTTAGTTGGATTAGCTGTTTTAATCACTCATAGAAGTAAACATCAAGGGCAGAGCTAATTAAAGGTGGGAAAGCGCACTAAAAGTCATGATAGCGCAAAAAGTACTTTCCCGAAGTTTCTCATTAAACTTTATCCACTAGCATGAAAAAACCGTGGAAAAACAAGACAATCTCAAAAAATTAAAAATCCTGGGGTCTGCAACGGTTTCTGATTTCTGGGGTCCAAACCCCATCCGCCCACGTTTTCACATAAATCTGTTGTATTTAATTTAACGCAATATGTTGTGTACTTTATTTACCTGTGGCCATGATCACTGAAAAAAATGACGACGGTTTTGTTGAAGTAGCCGTTTTCGAACATTTCTTCGAAGAAAGACCGATATAGCAGATCTAATGCTCCAGCATCGTTGTTGAAATTATGAGTGTAAGCCGTGTAGAACGCTAATACGAACTGTAAGGCCTCATTCATCCTCATTACGTGGTTCCTTGTTATAGCCAAGTGCGTTTCACTTGTGGGCACGTTAGCTAAACAATACCGACCACACACTTCGCTCATGGGTTTTCTGTTAATAAATGACGAAGTTACAGTTTCATAATTGATTAATTAAGTTATCTGGATAATTTGACTATTGCGAAGAGATTGCATAGATTTTCTCTTTTGAATGACTTAGGGGCTTTGTTTCATAGCTAATAAGTACGTTATGATAATGGAAAAGATAAAATCATATCCTAGGTTTTATAGTACATTTATCCATATAGTGGTTGAGCGAAAATATTTAATATTTATGTAAAAACTATTGTGGTGACTATGAAAACGCTCGAGCCAGCTTAGTCAAATAGCAAAAGCTGCTCTAGTGTTATCTATAACGTAGGTTATAATATAGTCTATTTTACTTAAAAACTTTTTTGTTTAGGAGATTTCAGCACTACTAAATTTATCCAACGATAATATTACTTCGAATTTTAACAAACTACAAGCTTTTTACGATAATATCTCTGCAACAGAAAATTTTACTGAAAATTAAAGAGTAATATGGAGTAGATAGATGCTCATACCTAAAGTGTTCGCTTAAACATTAAGAAAATTAGTTTCTTACTACTCATTATTTTAGGGTTTATGTATTAACATATAATTAAAATTGTCTATTCGGCTAAATATAATTCATTTTAAATAAGCTTTAAAAATAGGCATTGTATCAAAATTACATTTACATTACTGTCAAAGCACCTCCTTTTGTAATACACCAGCGATTACTCGCCTACGAAATTATTCATAAATAGTGAGAATCGGTCCATTTTTACTGAATGACATTCAGATGAATAAAGTTGAAATTCTCGCAATATCTCGCTTTCTATTTTCTTACATTCATTTCTTAAGCTCGTCATTTGCTTTACGAACTACATTGAATGGGGAATAGTTTCGTTTTTTCAATAAAACACAGAATAGTAGTCGTGCAAATACGATAATTCTTACCTTACCGTAGCTAGCCAGAAAGGCCTGTAGTAAAAATCAAACGGCTTTTGCGTGAAACCTTGAGCGCCATAGTGGAAAAATCCCCAGTCCGTGAAATCCTCGTTGAACACAGTGGTATAGTTGGCTTGAGCAAACTTTTTGAACAAAAGAGGTACAGAATCAAAGCGCTCCTTCTTCAGCAATATTGTTTTTTCCGGTTTTCCATCACGACCCCCGAGAAGCATGGCCATCAGATTCGGGTAACTGTTTTCTCCGACTTTATTTATTTCTGAGAAATTATTCTAATTCATTATAAAACCACAAATAAACTACTTATATCAAATTTCAATAGATTTTAAATAGAAACAAAATGTGTCATATTTGTACTGAAATATGTAGCATAGACTGCTTTCCTGGTGGGAATTTATTCGCATGGCTATCTTTATCTTTTAAAAAGTTTTTAATTATAGGAGTGATAGCTAACAAACATACACATGGGGGGATTTGGGGGTCAAGACCCCCAGAAATGGGAACTTTTCTCGGAAAAATGAGGCAAAAAGAGGACCAAAACCGAATTAAAATTGAAAATTTCATTCAAAAGTGCTTAAAGTTGACCAAAAATTGTGTAATAACGTAGTTTTAAGGCTTGTTTAGTGCTTATACCAGTTTTTGACTTCATTTGGCCCAAAAAAATCTGAATTGTTGACCTCCAGACAGGCTGACATCCCTCAGATCAGCCATGTTGTGACCCTATGGAAGCTACCCTATCCTTTTCAAATACGATCCTGTCTACGTTCGCCGAGTTACAACACAAGTTGACCGGAAATAAAATTAATTGATAATGAAAACGGTGCAGCTAATACAGAGACGACAATTATGTATTTCCTAACGGAATGTTTTTATGATCACAGAAAACTGGGGAGAAGTTGTGATGAGAAAGAATTGTGACGGAACAAATTGTGGAGAAACTGTGGTGGGGACAAATTCTGGGTACTTGTGTTGGTGGGACGACTATTCTGATATTCAAACATTAAAGTTAAAAATAATAATTTATAAATTGTAAAAATTATTCAAAAACAAAAATCTAAGAATGGATTACTTCGAAACATGAACATTCCCATGGTTTCTCGAACGTACTCGTAGGTGCTAGGCATGTATCGGCGTAGTTCAGAGAAAGAAACGCTGTCCAAACCCAACATTAAAACGGACAGACGCGAGTCTGAAGGCTTTTCTTTGATCCTTTGCGAAAAATTTGCAGGAAATGCATGCAGGTTCAAATATGAGTTCTTTAATAGGGATTCATCGTCAAAATCCACTGTGCAATTCACATGAACCATATCTGCGTATAGAATGGTATTAAAGAAGAAGTAAAAATGCTCAATCAAGAAAATGCAAACATTGTAATGATACATTTGAGTTGCAAGCGTAAGCGACCGATGGAAAATAATGTATCAGTAAGTAAAAAATGGAAATAAGACTACGTATAATATCTGCGACCACACATATGCGTGGAGGGTCTTAACCTCCCTGAATCTGAAAGACTCCCAAAAATCGATAGATCCCAAAATTAAATTTTCGGTGCAATTTTTGGCAACTTGGCCTCATCAGGCCCCAAGAATTTTGTTGCTGCCCATGTATTTCAGCGAACTCCCCAGAATTGTTCATTTTTCGTGGTAATTGCAGAAAGTGAACCTTATGTGTTTTTGGCTCATTTTTGGCTCAAACGTGCCGAATTTCCGGCGCTTCGTTCCATATACACATTTTTTAATACACTGTGTTCAGTTTACTCGATTTTTTTAAATTCTTTCAAGATTTTTTGTCTTTATGTTCTAGAAAGAACGAGCATCGTCCGAAACGTTAAAAAACAGTGTTTTGACGCGTCATATAGTTTTCCAGCCCAATAAGGCACTTTTTATAAACGTTTTAGGCCTGACCACGCATAATTTCCATGTGTTGCACGTACGTGCAAAGACAATAACAGAAAATGTAAGAAACAACAAATTTAGGGAAAATTGAAAAATTTTTAAAGCAAAATCTCAGATTATATCATTCACCTGTCTTGAATTGAACAGGATGAATCAAAGGCAGTGGCTCATCGTACACGATTTCATCATCGCTGATGTTGAATGGCATGTCCAAGAATGAGTATGAACATCGTAGTGAGGTTGCATTAACGCCACCATTGGCCAGCGTTTCATTTACGGCGCTATCGTTCAGGGCCAAATTACCATTTTGATCGACGTAAGTCAGATAAGGTTGAATTTGCTTGCAGCTTCTTTCTATTGGACATTCAACTCCAAGAGATGGATCCCAAGGGTTTAGCTTTGGAAAGTTACATTTTTCAATCTCGTCTTCTTCCTTTTTATTATTTATTTCTTTTACAGACGTGCTGAAAATTATTCACAGGTTTATTCTACATACAGCGAGCCAAAAATTAATTTATTTCACGTTATGAGACAAGAGTTTATGTGCAAGTAAACGCTGGAAATCGTTTGCACATTTTAAATACTTCGAGCCAAATTTTTATTATCTCTAAAAATTGTTGGGAACGAAATAATAATGATCGCTATAATTTTTTTTAAAAATAGAACTTAGTAGTGTAAGATATTGGCTGAATTTTACTATAAAAAGACATAAAAACAAGATATTGAAAGTTATACAATGTTTTCTTATATCATTTCAGAAGCTTATTTTTCTCGAGGCGAATTTTCAAATTTATTTTTTGACCACGAGCGTAAAATAAGTAGTTTGTAAGCAATAATCAATGATAATCCACAAGTAAATGCAGAATAAAGTAATTTTCTGAGCCTACGCCTGATTAATTCAAGTCATAATCCTGCGTCAGTTACCCGTTTTTTCTTGCATTCTGCATTGTGAATCTTGTTAGTGACGAACGCTGACTTTTTGACAATTATCGCATTTTTCGATTAGGAAATAATTTAAGCGTTTATTAGCTTTTACAATACAGGCCCAAACTTGTGAAATTTTCAATGCATTGAGTACACTAAGCTCGTCGGACAAAATGAAAATTCAAAGAAAACTGTAGTAAAATACAGTAAAACTCCAAACAAGATCATAGTAAATAGAGTGTGACCTAATAAGTACTGCTAAAAATCGTATGAAATAGTAGATGAAAATTTTAATTTGAGGTAAAGCATTTTACCTCTCCATTGCTGAAATCGTCGAATTGAATACATCGCTCTTTCTTTCCGATCCTGTCGCCGTTTCTGAGATCAATATAACCCGTTCAGGCAGTAAAAACATATAATTTTGTTTAATGAGCAAATAGCAGAGAATAGCAGCAACAAAAATCAATAGTCGCCAACTTTTAAAATACTGGATCGTCATCTGAAAAAATGAAGACTTCTCTTTAAATTATCATCATGAAGAATATACGCAAAAAAATTATAGCATTTGTAAAAAGCTTGTAGAACAATTGTTAGCCTTTACGAAGGACTATAATCTTGATAGGAAAAATTGCTTTAAAAAGATCAGCGAAAATCCAAGGTTTGACACCTGAGGCGTCTAATTTTCAAAAGTTCAAAATAAAAAATGCACTGCGAACATCGGAAATTGAATCCTGAACGCCTGCGGATCAAGTTTTTACGTTAAGCATGCATTCACTGACTGATATTTAAAACGTTTAGGATGTGACGTAACAAAATACAAAAACTATGAAAAGTTGTCTAATTCTTAAAAAGTATACAACTCGCATGAATGATGAATAATATAATAAATACGATGGTACAGAAAATCAGTCGTTCGGCATGAGACATTCCAAAAAGCTTATATTCCATGGCGACAATAAGTATTGTAACTTTTAAAATCCTAAATTATCAACAAAGTGTTATTTGACGCAAATATTGAAATCATTGAAGACTTAGGCTTGAATAAGGTCGAAAAATATTATTCAAGAGACATGCTTATAGAAAGTTTGGTAAGTTTTCATTCCAGAAGGAGAAAATAAAAAATTTTATCAGAAAATAAAGCAAAGTTATGACTCAAAATTTTATTGTTGTATCACTTGGAATCATTAACCCGTGACGTTTTGCGCTTTTAGATGCCTAAGTCATTGCTATAGTCCCTTCACATCCTTTAACACCGTTTGACTACTAGACTGATCGAGCATTGCACGACGATCATGTTTCATCCTACAACCAGACATGCACGTAGTGGGGCGGAAGTTGGGGGATCTAGACAATATACCCCAGAATAGAAAAAGCGAAATTTTTTGGGAAAATGAAACCAAATGAAGACCAAAAATGGATGAAAATTAAAACTTATTTTCAAGAGTGCTTCAAATAATCCATATACTGTGTAATAATGTAGCTTTAACGCTATTTTAGCGCTTATACCTTTTTGAGGTCATATTAGCCCAAAAAAGCTCAATTTTTGACTTTCCTAGACCGGCTGACCCTCGGCCATACTATGTATCTATGCTTAAGACTATCTTGGGTCAATATACAGAAGGTGGTCGGTCAACTATCTAGTCAGCTCAAGAACAGAAAGTCGTTATTTTCAAGATTGATTTGAAATCAAGTCTGAAAACAAAGTTTCAGCGTGGTAGGATAAGCCTTATTTCCACGTAGTTCCACGTAATTTGACATTTTCCACGTAAATTCCACGCAATCTGCGTAAATATGAAAATTTGCTGTTTATTTGACTTTTTTGCACTGAAGCACTTATCAAACGTTATTAATTACTTGTCATGCCAAAAATACCATCGACTGAGCTTAGTTCAACGATTAACGTGCAGACAAAAACCCAGAATTTTGACAAAAAACGTATGCGCCGTTGGTTTCGGTATATGTAGAACAGTCTTTTTACAGTACAAGTGAATTCTAAGTGAGGTGTCAAAGATGTACGTTGTAAAACATTGAGATGGTTAATGTTGCGTGTTTTATTGCGTTTATGAAGGAATAAAATAAGTTCTGTCACACTAGTGTGTACGAGTATTGGAAACATTTTCACGAACCTTCCACGTGAGATGCCTTATTTTTGCACTTTTTGTAAAATGTTGTAGAACAATTATTAGCGCTTACGAAGGACTTGATATTCCTTTTAGGGCTATAATCTTCATAGAAAAAATTGCTTTGAAATATAAGCAACAATTTAAAGTTAAACACCTAAGGCGTTATATTCTCTGAAAGCTCCAAATAAAAAATGCGCTGCGAACATCGAAAATTGAATCCTGAACGTCGCCTGTTGGGATTTACAGGAAGGATTTTCGTAAGCATTTGAATCACTGGAATTAAGAAAATCTGTAATTTGTTTATGAACGTGGATCAATAATACAATTTTTTTTAATTTAGTGATTGACTGATTTGGTTGGGTCAGCCGGTCTGGGATCAATTAGTGAACTTTTTGGGCCAAAATGATCGCAAAAACTAAATGCTAAAATGGCGTTAAAAATACGTCACTCCACAGTTTCTAGTCAATTTAAAGCACACTGGAAGAAATTTTTTGATTTTTCTCGATTTTAGCTCTCCATTTGTCTATTTTTTCCGAAATTCTTTAATTTTATATATTCTATGGAGTCTAGAGACCTCTAAACACCTACGTGCATAGGGCGCTTAGAGCCTAGAATCGCAGTACGAATAAAAGAAAATTTTCTTGAGAAAATGAAGCTAGATTCGAATCAAGGAAGGGAGTTAAACCGATTTTTCTCACTCAATGTGTTTAAATCAAAACATTATTTAACGCAATTGTCGAAAAACTGAAAGACTTCATCTGAAATTATTTAGCTGTGTGCATGTTTTTTTTGCGATTTAAACGTTCAGACCGCATATTGATGCCGCTATATGTATTCTTGGAATGGGGGTTTGACCCCCTCCAGAATGGCAACTGACCCCCGCAAAATAGCTGCGAACCCCCTCACCCCAGAATTGTCGATTTTTTGTCAAAGTTGGTAAAAATCGTAGATAGTGTGCTTTTTTAGCCGTTTTAGCTCATTTTTGGCTAAAAAATCTCAAATTTTTGCGCTTCGCACCATATACACATTTTGTGACTATATTTCATTCAATTTACTAGATTTTTTTTTCAAATTGGTTTTATGTTTTTAACGAATTTATGTCGTAGAAAAAACGAGCATTGTCTTAAACTCAAAAAACAGCGTTTTTGATGTGTGCCCATCGTTTTTAGCCCAAAAAAGGCATTTTTTAAAAGCTTTTTTGGGTCTGACCCCTCCCCCGGAATTCCCATGCTGTATATGTATGAATGCCACTCTAGCTTGATAAAGTATTAACAAATTTGAGTTTGAATTTTCAGTTGTTCTCGCTACCACACATGGGCGTGGGGGGTTTGGGGGGTATGCACCCCCAGAAGTTGAAATACCCCCAGAAATCAAAATACCCCCCCCCCCAAAATTCAAATTTTGAATTTTTTGCTTTTTTAGCGATTTTTCGATGCCATTGGATAGTGCTCGATGAGAAACGTCTAAAAATGGTGTTTTTTCGCCATGCAACCACTTTTAAGACCATTTTTTGACCTTTGAAAATTTTTTCACTCCCCCCGGAATTTCGGTGCTGCCCACCTATGCTCGCTACCCATCGGACAAAACATATTGACCATCTTGGCTTGGCCAGAAATTGTAACCTCTCGGCTTAATTTCGATGAAAATTCTCAAGATTTTTGCACGATGTTATGTGAACCAGACTATACATAGGTAGGTGAAGTTCCTTTTGACAAATTGAGTAAATTTAAGGCATACATACTCACAACAAACATACTGTATAGGTCGCCGAATAGCATAACAGTCAGAAATGGATGTGAGGGTAGACTTGAACAAAAGCCGAGACTTACTGGCTAACATAATGCAAAACTAAAGTCAAAACATACAAAAATTAAACCTTTCTTGAGACATCGACAGGAAACGACCAATTACGTTAGTTTCCACACTTTTCTAACGTTTGTTTATTCTGATTTTTATGCTATTTTAGTTCAAAACAATTTTTCTGGTTGACCCAAAGACCGCGATGAATCCACACATGGGCGTGGGTCTGGGGTCTGAACTCCCTCCCCGAGAATCCGACGAACCCCCTCCAAATTGGTTAACCCTAGAATTGGATTTTTTTCAGCTATTTCTGGCAATTTTGCCTCAAATAATCCCCCCAGAATTCGGCTGCTGCTGCCCACCTATGCATGGCCCCCAGACCGGCCATAATGTGCATCTATGGCAACAAACAGCCATTCCCTCATACGATAGCGAATAGGTATTGTAAATCGAAGATCGGGGATTAATGAAACACCAACTAGTATTCAAAGTCTGAACTCTTCTAATAAGAATTAATGGACGAAATCTGTCGCAGTGACCGCACAGTGAGCGATTTTGTGCTAAGAAAATATGGTAATATTGAGTTAACTAACATACTCATGCACGTATTATTCTAATAAAAAACACCGTTCACTGTACTAGGATTAGACGAGGCGAGTGAGCTACGGATTAACTAGTTTGCTGAAGCACTGGAATATTATTTTTACACAATAAAAACAACATCAACGAGTTGTTACGGATCCTAATGACAGCTGCCAATGGTCACACCCATATTACTAGAACAAATTAGAGCCGGTTTTGAAGTTTTTTACGCATTACAAGCAAAGCTTTCCTTAACCTTATGCGATGAGACATTTTCCTCCCTGCAATTGGGTCCCGAGCAGCCTAGCCACCGATTTGCTGTCCTGCTGAGTCAGCGATCCCCAAGTATGCTAGGACAAGTCAATTGAAAGGAAAGATATGTTTCATGCATTACTACATGAAAATTGAGTCCTTCAAGGTCGAATATTCACCACCAGACATGCACATGGGGGTTTTGGAGTCTAGTATCTAGTAGACCCCCCAGAATGGAAAAATGGAAAATCAATTTGGGAAAAAGCGGCAAAGTAAAGGCCAAAAATGAATGAAAATTAAAAAATTTATTCAAAAGTGTTTTAAATTGACCAGAAACTGTGTAATAACGTAGTTTTAATGCTATTATAGCGCTTACACCAGTTTTTGAGTTTATCTTGGTGCAAAGAAGCTCAATTCTTGATCCCCTGACCAGCTGACCCACCAGATCGGCTATGCTGTGAATATGTGGTCACCACACCACTTACTTTGACATACATAGTACATCTGTGTCCGTGATTTTTTCTCAAAAAGCTACCCCGGAATCTAAAAGACATTTGATTAAACTGAGGTAGGTATGCAGGACGTATAATAGGGCCAAGGATACAGTTTGTAGGGCTTACAACAACCACGGTCAATACAGTATGAGTTTTAATGAGGATAAGAACGAAATGCAGTCCGACGAGGAAGATAATAAAACAAGGATAGTACAAAGGGAATGAACTGTGATACTAAGTTCAGTTATATGCCTTGAATAGTTTTCAGTAAGAGAGTCATTTATTTGCTAAGTTAGGTGTTGGGCGCCGATTGGGCGCTTTAGTGTTTGCGGTTAATGCCTTATAGTGCTTTATCATAATATTCTTTTGGGTGTGAGATTTTAATATTGAGCCGCTCAAAGAATTATGTTATTAATAGTACTTTCGTGATTGCATGCATTTAGAACTATTAAAGCGCTACTTCTTTATTTGCACACAGTCATTTTTAGATCAAAAAAGCGTCGGTTTTGACCATATTCGTATGTACAGCTGAAATTCTGATGGGTCAGCCCAAAAATTTTTTAAAAAGTGCTCGTGTAAACTTCAAGAAAAACAGTGTTTGGATGTTTCGGACAATTATCGTTCTTTCGATAACATAAAAACATGAAAAATTCTCGAACAATCTAGTGGTACGAAGCACCAAAAATATGACACTTTTGAGCTGAAATATCTAAAACGCTTAAAAAAGCTTACTTCTCACGATTTTCTTCAGAAAATCTACAATTCTGGCGGAGTATCGCAGCCATTTTCCAGGAGTCAATTGAAATTCTGGAGGTCAAAACTCTTTAACCCTCCAAACAACATGTATGTTCGACAAGATTGTTAAGTTCGAAATAGATAAAGTGTTTGTGTTCACAGCTGCGTGTTCTTAATAAAGTTAGAAAAAATTATCGTCATACTTAAGCGTTATGGCACGAAAGCAAAAGTATTCATTCTATTATAGTTTTCCTTACAGGCCCCCAGAATTAAATTTTGCCTTTTTTCGCGATTTTTGCATTATCAAAACCTCAAAATTTTGTTGCTGTCCATGACTGATAAAGCTTTATCTATTGTGTCAAAAAATTTGCAGTAAAACTAAAATTTTCATAAATTAAATCCTGCATATAAGTAGGAACCTTTTTATTAGAGAGGTGCCTTCCTGCTGTTTTGAGCGTTTTGTCGATTAGGAAAAATGACATGAACTCGACCTCAGTCCAGCATAACTTGAAAGGATGACATATCACTTGTGCAGCGCTGGGAATCCAGCTTTAAATTCAAGTATTTTCATCCAAACTAGACAAGTCAATCATTTTCGCCCAACAGAATTTCACCCCATCGCCTCTCACACAATTGTCGTAGACCCCGTCTTTTAGACCCTAATGCTGCGCGTGTGCGTTAGCCTCTCTCTATTCACTTGCATACGGCTAATAATTGATATTATATGCTAGGAAGATAACACGCGGTTCTGCACACAATGAAGCGTCAACAGATAAGTCGTAAATGACATGCACTCTGGGATTCCCGACCATAGATGCAAAGCATAGCCGATCTGGGGTGGGGGCTCAGCCGATTTTGCGGGAAAGGGAGGGTCAATAATTGAGCTTTTTTGGGCCGAAATGGCCTCAGAAACAGGTAAAATTGCTAATATAGCGTTAAAATTACGTTATTACATTGTTTCAAGTCAATTTGAAGTACTTTTGGAGAAAATTTTCAATTTTCATCCGTTTTGGTCCTTCATTTTACCTCATCTTTCCCACAAAATTTTTCATTTTTTTTATCCTGAGGTTCTATAGACCCCTAATTTTCCCATGTGTACGTCTGGTCCAGACTCCCCAGGAAGAATATATTGCAAAATTATCGAGACTTTTTTTTGTAAAAATGCTTGAAATCGACCGGAAACTGTCCATTAAGAGTAGTTTTTACGCTATTTTATGGTTCACACCCAAGTTAAACGCCTTTTTAGCCTAAAAAATTCTGGTTAGATCGGCCAAGCTACGCAAACAAACAAGCCAGCTATCTGATTAGAGACCTGCTTTTAGCATATGCATCAAGATTCATTGGCCTTGTTGTTAGCTCTTCAATGGGATACCTAAACTTACAGTTCATTGCGTAAAAAATAATCTACACGTCATTAAAGCGTAGATACGACAAGAACTTAAAGTCATTTAAAGTTATTGTTTGGAATTTTATACCATCGGAGGCCATATAGAGAAACTTTTTTCAGAAATGTAATAGGATTAGAGTCGGAAATGGTCAAAAAAATATTTGCAATCATCTTTAGACTGTGAATAACATATTTTTTGATCTCCTAGAGATCGGGCAGCTATTGATAGCAATATTAAAAGCAAGAAGTTATGCATGCACAGGACAGTTATCAGTAATCACGGCGATAAAATAACGCTTACGGTGATTGAATAGTAAACATGAACGTGATTAGTTCAGTTATTAATTATTTAATTGTTCAAGTATTAAATAATTAATAATTAAAACTAGTCATTGAAAAATTATTAAAAAATAATTTTTGTCAAAGAATTTACTACTGGAAATTTGTCAATTTACTGCGAAGAATATTTTTTCGAATAAGCATAAAATATTTTATAGGAGCGTTCAATATAGTTAAAAACCGGACAATAGCGAATAAATGGAATGTGTTTAAGTTTCCACATCGTCGAATAAGGAAATCGCAAATGCGCATGCGCAACATGACTACTGGAGTGGCTGGAGCATAAAATTTTAATAATTTGAAATTAAGCTTAATTCACATAAAAAAGCAGTATAAATTTGAAAAGTAAAAAACTGGAGTAAGTCACAGTTCTAGATGATTTAAAGCATTTAACAATATGAATTTTTCCCTATTTTTGTCCCCTTTTTCGCCCTATTTACTCACAAAACTTATTCTTCGTTGAGGTTTATACCATTTATGCATGTGAGCTTTGGGAGTTTAGTCGCCAGAACTGAATAAACCTGCCGTATTGCAACCTCACTGTGAAAACGCAATCGTAAATTGTTTTTCGTCTTTTTTTGTTTTTTCTCTCCGCTTTCTTTTCTTCACTGAATAATATTTTCAACGAGCCTTAATAACGAGAGCACTGCTGTCCATTCGATTGAACTTTAACACCTGAGAATAATAAAAAACCTATATCTGACACTTTTGCTCCAATGGTGGTTTTGTGTGGTTTCACATTATGTTATGTTTATTAATTGATAGCTCACTGTAGGAGCAAGTGTGAGGAATAAATCGTATACTATTCGAAAGTGAATTTGATTTTCTTTCTCTAAGGAGCTGAGTTATTTTACCATGTTGAAGCTATCATGAGCTGCATTTCAAAATGTAATAAATTTTTCCAAAATTAGTGAAAAAATAATATCATACGTCAAAATATTAAATCATGCATGAAAAATTCTCAAGAGCAATTAATATTTGCTGAAATCGTATTCAAACTGATTTGACCACTATTGAGAAATGCGTAAATAAGCATTTCGATCCCAAATTTTTGGTAGCTTACCTATTTAATCAGCCTAACTTAAAAGAGTTGTATTAACTTAAATGTATTATCCAGTAATCACTGTCGCTCATAGCACATGCAAAAAATGCAGCAGTAGGTGGATGCACAGGTTGTATGCACAGTTGCACAGCGCGGCCGATCTGGGAAGAGATCAAAAATTGAGATTTTTCGGGTCAAAATGACCTGAAAAACTGGTATGAGCGCTAAAATAGCGTTGAAACAACGGCATTACACAGTTTCTGGTAAATCTGAAGCACTCATACATAAAATTTGCAATTTTCATCCTTTTTTGCCTTCTTTTTGCTTGATTTTCCTGAGAAAATTTTCGATTTATTCATTCTAGGTGGGGTCTAGACCATACGTGGGCAGCAAGAAAATTCTGGGAGGGGGGTGCGAGATTTTTCAAAGATCAAAAAATGGCCTCAAAAATAGTGGTATGGCGAAAAAAACCATTTTTCGACGTTTCTCATCAAGCACTATCCATTGGCATCAAAAATTGCAAAAAAAGGGGAAAATTTTCAAAAATTGAATTCTGGAGGGATATTTTGATTTCTAGGGGGGTATTTTGGTTTCTGGGGGTGCATACCCCCAAGCCCCTCCCACGCCCAGGTTTGGTCTAGACCCCAATCCCCCGCGTGAATGTCTGGTAAGTACTTGTCTTTCAAAACCGATTATCAATATTAAAATAAGGGACAATGTGATACTGTAGGCAGGACATAAACAATAAATTGCTAATTAAGAAAAAATTCTTCTTTAGCTGTACTAAATGATATGCCATCGGTCAGCACAATTGTTAATGTTATGAATATCCCTTTGCTCGAAATCGCCTTATGTATTTATTTGCACAACTGCGTAAATTCATTCTGAGAAATGCTCACAAACATCTTTGGCAAATATGTATGTATTTATCGCCTGCCTGGAACTGTTTTCGAAAATCGTTTTGAAATTTCGGATTTAAAAAATTCATTTGAAATACTCACGTTTTGACTGTTCTTTAATGAAAGTTCTACTTTCTTCTGTTGTTGATGAACAAAAAATAATTAGTATTATCTAGATGCACGACTGATGCATTTCGTCGTAGCCAGACATGCATGTGGGGAGGGCGGGGGGGTTTGTGGAGTCCTGAACCCCCAGAATGGAAAAATAGAAAATTTTGTGAGGAAAACGATGCAAAATTAAAACTAAAAACGGATAAAAATAGGAAATTAAACTTTTTTTCAGAAGTGCTTCAAATTGACCAGAAACTGTGTAATATTGTGGTTTCAAATCTATTTTAACGCTTATACCAGTTTTTGAGGTCACTTTGATCCAAAAAAGCTCAACTTTTACCCCCAGATTGGCTGACCCCTACCTATCAGCCATGCTGTACTTCTATGGTCGTAGCCAGTCAGGTACCGGGGGTTGGAGGTATAGACCCCGAGAATTGAATAACGAAAATCCTAACGGAAATAAGGCAAAATTAAGGCAAAAAACGGAAAAAAGTGAACATCTTATTAAAAAATTGCTTAAAATTAACCACTGTGTAATAACGTTCTTTTACTAGTTTTTTCAGCGCTTATACAGTTTTTGAAGTCATTTTAACCAAAAAAGCTCAATTCTTGACCCTTACCGGCTGACCCTCCTCCCTCCCAGGTCGGCCATGCTGTGCACCTATGGTCATAGCTAGAGAATAACTTGGTTACCTAATCAAATTCTAGAGGTGCGTTCAAGAAAGAGATATTGCGACAAAAGAAAAGTTGCTGAGCTTATTCAAACATTAATGATTAGGTGAGTACATATTTGAATAAAGGTCGTCTCATGTATTCCTGTGGATGCTAAACCGCTATCAGAAAACATTCCGAAAAAAACAAATATGGCAAAGTATCAGCAGCCATAAATGGAATAAATTTTTGAAATACTGTTCAGCTTAGGAGCACGGAACATCGTAAAAATTATTATTCGACGTTCTCACGGCGCTCTTTATGGTATTGAACTTAACAAATTTTCGAGATAGAACAAAATCGGTCGTCAACTGATCAAAGACTGACTATTCGGGGAGCCAGAAAATTTATGATTTTGGCACTTCTTGAAGCACAGATTATTGATTTGCATAGGTCAATAGGTGATTCTATAGAGTTAAAACAGCTTTAATCACGTTGAACAAACCATATCCCTCCGCATTGTCCTAGACTTTACTAAAAAACATAATTCTGTTATCTGCTTCGTCGTATTTACATTGGTGTTTCGTACTTTTTAGCATGCCTAAAGTTTTGACCTCTGTACTTACATCTTAGACATCTTCACATAAGAGAACTAAATTTTTTTTGTCCTTTGTAAATTTTGTTATCAAGAAGGAAAGCTTTGTAAAGATTGTTATTCTTATGGCATTTACATAGTTGAAACGATGAAACAGCCTATTGTAAAATTTATGATACCTACATCAATACATAAACGAAACTTAAAAGATACGTAATCCTAAGAATTGTATTGCTTTAAGCGTTCTTTGGCTAACTATTGGCTCAAAAGCGCCCAATTTCCGGCGCTTCGCGCCATATACTCATTTTTCGATAATAGGTTTCACTTTTGATAGAACTTTTTCAATTTTTTCTAAAACTATGTTTTCTACGTTTAAGAAGGAACGAGCATTGTCCAAACGTCAAAAAACAGAGTTTTTGACGCTTACCATCGTTTTTAGCCTAAAAAGGGCAAGATTTTTTGGGGCTGAACCCCAGCTTTTACTTGACCGAATGACAGTGAAAAACTTTTCTAGAAGTGACTCCAACTATACAAATTATTAACTGCTTACCAGAGTACACTACCGCTGGCGTATTAATCCGATAATCAGGCAAAATAACTTTGCACTTGGACATGCTCTTTCTCTGGGAAACTATAATTTACGTGTATCTTTATAATCATGCGTTTTGAATAAAGTGCTCGCATATTGTAATGAGAGCAGTTTTTATTATATTTAAAAAACAAGTTTTGCTGGAGGCAGCAATGTAATATTTCTTTAGACCCCTGAATAATAAACAAACGTACGTAAGTGAAAGTCAAGCGTCAAATTCCGAGCAGTGATTCAGAACATTTATTTAAATATGCATAACATGCTTCTTATTCAATCAACCCCAAAATAACCGATTACCAACGGGGACGAAATAACAATATGTAAATATTGATCAAATTAAAACGCTTTATTAATTTTTTTCCTGGTGGCATTTCTTACAGTTTTGTCAACAAATCAGACGACGGAAATATTACGTTCATCAAATTTAACAGAGAGCCCGTCCAGCATCCCATTCAATTTAGGGTTCAAAAAGTAATCTGAAAAAAGAGACTTGAATGACTGTCTGTTTCAAAATTCTTGAGACTTTTTTACAGAAGGAGATTCGTAGGCAATGAAAATTCAGCCAATCGGCATAGGGCCCTTCATCCGATTGGCTATAGCCTATTGTACATTATTTGGCTCCAAACCTCGAGCTTTGGCACTCTGGGTCAGTCTGGCTGTTAGGAGCTGCGAGAGCTTGACCAGCAGCCTCTCGCAAGAAAAATACTTTTCACGCACGGAATCAAACTCCGTATTTCGCGCTGTGAAGTGAATGGTCTGGTAATCACACCTGGGCGTGGGGGGTTTGGGGATATGCACCCCTCCAGAAACCGAAATTCCCCCAGAAATCAAAGTACCCCCCGGAATTCCATTCTTAAATTTTTTGATTTTTTCGCAATTTTTGACGCTAATGGATAGTGCTCGATGAGAAATGTTGATAAATGGTGTGTTTTCGCCATACCACCATTTTTATGGCCATTTTTTTACCTTTGAAAAATCTTGCACCCCCCATAATTTCGGTGCTGCCCACGTATGGTGGTAATACAGCTAAACCATTTGGGGAAGCCGCGGCGAAGTTTAAAATATTACGTAGCTTCTTGCACAATTATAGTCTGTTTCACATAAGTTTGGGCAATAATTTTAAGAATCTTTTCGAAAGTAAGCTGAGGTTGTAATGATTATATATCAAATCAATTCTATAATCCCAATCTGTCATCTTATTGTCGGACAAAGTTTTTAAAATTTATGCTCAAACTTGTGTGAAACAGACTATAGCGAATCGGTTGATGCGAGAGGCAGGTACTAAGAAACTGCTCTTTGCCGATTGGCTGAATTGTTAATACTTTCGAATTACCATTCTATAAAAAAGTCATTTCGAAACAGACTATAGTATGCTTGAAAGTCTTTCTTGTTACTACTGATAGAGGTACCGAGGCAAAATTTCTTTATTTTTTATTTGTGTGAAAAAAGGACGTTTTAGAATCTAAATCTTCACAAGACTCACGGTGTCATTATACACAAGAAAATACATTGCTCGGTCAAAGAGCAAAGCATGCTATACAAAAATGTTTGTGCTACGGAACACTACCCAAGGTCATAGCGGCTCTGGGCGAGGGTACACGACCCTATTTTTGTTGGACTAAATTATTTAAAAAATTTTAGGCGTCCCCCATCCTGGGTGACCGACAGTACCGAGTAACCGACAAATAAAATTACAGTCTGTTTCACATAACTTCGTGCATAAATTCTTAGAATTTTAATACACAGTAAGCCGAGGGTTACGATAATTATATATCAGATCAATGCTATAATCGCAATCTGTCAGCTTATTGTCGGAGATAGTTTTAAAATTTATGAACGAAGTTGTGTGAAACAGACTATAAATTAAATCTGTCAATCAAAAAATTTTCATGTTTGACAGTACCGGCTGACCGTGCGTTCCGATTGGCTGACAGTATCGAGTTGTAGCAGTGGAGCTACATTTCCTTTTGCTACATTTTTCGTTCTTGTGGTTCATCTGCGTTTTGTCATCGGTCAATCATGTTTTTATCATGCAAACACCGATTATTCAAAGCAACGTTGTGCAAAGATTTTATTTAGGACTCTAGTTGCAGATATTGTACAGACAGTGAGCAACAGTCAGATTTCCAAGGACCAATTTTCCCTCTTATCAAAAATTCACATAGCTATAATGTGATTTGATACAAAATTGGTTACAGTGTTTTATCATACTTACTATACTTATGCCGTGACGCCTATTTATTTCTCTCGGAGAAATGATTAGCGTCCTTTTTCCAAATTGTACCTATGCTCATTTATCCTCGTATTTTTCTCCTAATACTCGTATTAGTGTTCTTTTCCACATTAATCAGTCGAGTAGTAAATTTATTTCCTGCTTAGTCGGTAAAACTCTCGACAGTCAGGCACGCGCATACTATCAGTGTGATTGTGTCTCAAGAGCCCCACCAGTCCCAACAGCCCCACCGTCCCAACAGCCCCACCAAAAATCCCAACAGCCCCACCCGTCCCAACAGCCCCACCAGTCCCAACAGCCCCACCGTCCCAACAGCCCCACCAATAATGCCTACAGCCCCACATCCCAACAGTCCCACCAATCCCAACAGCCCCACCGTCTCAACAGCCCTACCATCCCAACAGCCCCACCGTCTTAACAGCCCCACCGTCCCAAGAGCCCCACCAATAATCCCAACAGCCCCACCATCCCAACAGCCCCAACGTCCCAACAGCCCCACCAGCATACGTGGGCAGCAAGACAATTATGGGAGTGCAAGATTTTTTAAAGGTAAAAAAATTGCCTTAAAAATGATGATATGGCGAGGAAAACACAATTTTCGACGTTTCTCATCATCCATTGGCATAAAAAAATCGAAAAACAAAGGAATTCAAAAATTGTATTCTGGGGGGTATTTTGGTTTTTTTTGGAGGGGGGGGGTATTTTGATTTCTCGGAGAAGGGGAGAGTGCACACCCGCCCCCAACCCACCACGCCTAGTGGGGTAAAGTGACCGAGAAATGTGCTGAAAATAGAATTCTGGGGGTCTACCATAATTTAGGAGATTTCCGGAATTTCGGGTTGGGGGTTAAACTCAAAACATCCCCTCCCCCACACTTATTTGTGGTTGGGACAGTGCGACTGTTGGAATGATAACACTGCTGGAACGGTTGAACTGCTGAGATTGGTGGGCTCTTGGGACTGGTGGGGACGGTGGGGCTGTTGGGATGGTGGGGCTGCTGGGATTCGTGGGGCTGTTGGGATTATTGGCGGGCTGTTAAGACGGTGGGGCTGTTGGGACGGGTGGGGCTGTTGGGATTTTTGGTGGGGCTGTTGGGACGGTAGGGCTGTTGGGATGGTGGGGCTGTTGGGACGGTGGGGCTATTGGGATTAGTGGGGCTCCTGGGATTCGTGGGGCTGTTAGGATCATTGGTGGGGCTGTTGGTACGGTGGGGCTGTTGGGACTGGTGGGGCTGTTGGGACGGGTGGGGCTGTTGGGATTTTTGGTGGGGCTGTTGGGACGGTGGGGCTTTTGGGACTGGTGGGGCTGTTGAGACATCACCATTAGTGTCTTGGATCTGACACTGAGCTGTTGTGCCTTGAATTTTTATATTCTTGGTTTAGCTCCATCTGCTGATAGTTTGCAATATAGACTATCAGCATTCAGATTGTTATTCAACGTCGCGGAGCATCTTCTCGTATTGCGAGACAATTTTGAAAGGTGATTTACCCTTTTCATATTACCTTTTCAAAGAATTCATCTACCTGAAAATATCTAAAATTATATATAATTATTTTTCAATGATGACTGGTTGACCTAGTGCTCCTTGTTGTGGAGCTCAAAGTTCAGTTTAATTGTGCTATTAGGAACCAAAAAATTTAGAAACCATCTAGATAAATCGAAAACAAGTTAATTTATCAACTAGAGATTTTCCGGGGTTTTGGAAAATGATCAATTGATCTTGCTTGTATTAGCCGTCCTGCAATCTCAATTTATTTTTTCTAATATGACTACTTCAATAAACTATATGTACATTTGCCGGTTGCGCATTTCGTGTTATTCAATGTTTAAACAAATTTTAGAATCCATGAAGAAGAACGCTTTCGAATCATAGGTAGCGCGATAGCGCTACCTCTAATATACTTGGCTATCCTTTTTTCTTATATGTTTTTCACAGCGAGTGCGAAATTTGTGTCCCCCCTCACAGCTATAACGGCACACATCTGAGAGGTGCGGTTTTTTTTAAAAGGTAGATAATAAAAAACTTAGTGCCCCCATTTTTTCTTGTTTACACTCAATAACGAGCGCGTCGTGAGTGTGTAAAGTTTACACCAAAAATTCAAATAATTTGCGGAGGGCCAATTTTTAAAAAAAAATGTTTTCCCTAATTAGTAGGTTACGAATCTGGTCTTAAAATTTCTTTACACTCATTGGTTGTTGCACAGGAGTGTAAATTAGACGGTTTTTTTACAGTTTTCATGTGGCCAAGCATATCTAACTCAGTTTTACATTCTATGCAGTCTGATTGGTTTCAAAATGTAGACGGTTAAAAAATCTAGGGAAGACTTTTTTAATTTTTTTCAAAAGTAATATTCTCGAATTTAGAGGCGCTTTATTGTAAAGAGTCTGGGACAAAAAAATTTTTCCCTGCCATATTATCCACTTGGTAGACAAAACGTGGTAACTACCCTTAAAATGTGCCTTGTCTTAAGCGCTACACGTCAAAATTTATTTTGTTTGTTTACAATCAATATTGCGTTATTAGTGCAAGTGTAAACTTTACACTGAAAACATTTTTCCGCCCATAACGTCGTGGATGATGAATTTTTTTAAAAATGTTTTCCCTAATTAGTAGGTTACGAATCTGGTCTTAAAATTCTTTTACACTCATTGGATGTTACACAGGAGTTTAAATTGGACGGTTTTTAACTGTTTTCATGTGCAAGAGCATATCTAACTCAGTTTTACATTCTATGCAGTCTGATTGGTTTCAAAAGGTAGACGGTTATAAAATCTAGGAGAAACTTTTTTAATTTTTTCTTAAAAAGTGATATTTTCGAATTTAGAGGCGGTTTATTGTAAAGAGTCTGGGACAAAAAATATTTTTTCCCTGCCATATTCTCCACTTAGTAGAAAGAACGTGGTAACCACCTTTAAAATCTGCCTCGTCTTAAGCGCTACGCGTCAAAATTTAATTCGTTTCTTTGCAATCAATATTGCGTTATTAGTGCAGGTGTAAACTTTACACTGAAAAAAATTTTTCCGCCTAGAGCGTCGTGGATGATAATTTTTTTTAAAAATGTTCTCTGTGAGGTCAGAATAACGAATCTGACCTTCAAACTTTTCTACAATTAATACACAGTACCAGGGTTTTAAACTTTACACTCTAGTGGATGAGTAAAAAAACAGATTTTGTCCAAGATTTCTCTGCCAACTTTTTCGGTTATGAGTTAAGATAATTTAAATAGATAAATATAAAGTAACTTTTCAAGGGCTACACGTCGAAGCAAACCGCGTTCAAAAAAACGTAATATTGAGTTGTTTATGGGGGTGTAAAGTTCGAAATCTGAGGTGTAAAATAGGCGAAAGAAACAGGTTTTTTTCGTATTTAATTGGTAAATCATATCAAATATTTCGCGGAACATAAGTTTGGCACATACAAACGTACTACAATCAAAGGTTTACAAACTGGCTAAAACCGAATTTATTTACACTTAATGGGGCGTTCGGTTCAGATTTGTGGTGGATAGTGAAAAATTCGTGTTTGTCCATATTTTTGTTCGCCACCCCTTAAAAAGTACTTTATTTTTATCCTATTCGACCTCTCCCGACTTCTTCACTTCATATTTTTGTTCGCCACCCCTTAGAAAAAACTTTATTTTTATCCTATTCGACCTCTCCCGACTTCTGAACAGAGAAAGTGGAGTGTAAATAAATTCGGTTTGGGCCAGTTTGTAGCCCTTTGATTGTAGTACGTTTGTATGTGCCAAACTTATGTTTGTAAACTTTACACTGAAAAATTTTTTGGGAAAAAAAATCGGTTTGGGTTTTTTGAAACAGTTGAAAAAAAACCGATTGATTGCCCCAGATGTACATTCTTGTGCTCAATTTCCATACGCACGTACGCGACCGTTAAGCGCAACGCTTAAGTGAGTCGCCCGGGACCACCTTCCCCTAAAAAATATTGTTACGGTCGCGCCTCTTGTTACGGTCGTGGTTTAGGTGTGGGGGCTGAGTTGCGGTCGGGGACTTCAGCTAGTTCGGGGGTCTTAAGCACACCTGGGCGTGGGGGGTTTGGGGGTATGCACCCCCCCCAGAAACCAAAATACCCCCCCAGAAATCAAAATACCCCCCCCCCAGAATTCAAGTTTTGAAAATTTTTTTCGTTTTTTTCGCAATTTTTTGATGCCAATGGATAGTGCTTGATGAGAAACGTCGAAAAATGGTGTTTTTATCGCCATACCACCATTTTTAAGGCCATTCTTCGACCTTCAAAAAAATCTTGCACCCCCCCCCCCCCAGAATTTTCTTGCTGCCCACGTATGGTCTTAAGGTTAAGACTTATGTGGTAAGTAAACCGAAGAATGTATCCGAGTCCAACACACCTTTTTATTAATCACAAAAACACGAATAGAAGACTAACTCAAAACCGACTCAAAAACCAATCGAACCAAAGACCAAAGACGAACCTAGGACTGAACCAATAAATGAACAAAACGCGCGACTTAAATACTTGATGGGCTACGTGCCATTAGGCAACAAACGAAAGAGCTAAATTAGGCAAGAAACGAAATTCACTCAGATCGCTTTCGTCGATCCCTCACGTATTTCGCTTTTTGCCTCGCTTCTTCGACGGCTGCCTCGAGTCACGTATTTCGTCTTCCGCCATCAAATGCATGTCAGCCCTAACTGCGCAATTCATTAATGCTCGACGCTTGCGCAGCTATCGGCGTCATCGCTGTCGTCAGTCCCTTGGCCGTCCTGACATTCCTCTTCTTCAAATTGGACGCCCTCGTCCAAATCTTCGTCCGATGGGATTGGCGAATCCACCTCATCTGCTCTTGGCTCCCATCCACTTAAAGAACCAAAGGAGCCCGGCACAAAACCTCGCAAACGTAGATCTGGCTCCTTCCATGCACTCTGGTGACCAAATGAGCCTGGTGGGCCGAATGCCGAGTTTGTACCACCTGGCACTATGACTGATCCCTTCTTTTTGCTATTACGAGGTGGACTGTCATCTTTTTCAGTTTCGGCATACTCGGTACTATCATGGGGCGGTTCGTCGCATTCCTCTTCTTCATTTGGGGCGTCCTCGTCCCAATTCTGAGTTTCCAATGTGGGTACAGGAGGACCCCTGGCACGCAAATTGTAATCATGCGTCTGTTTGGGTGGCTCTTCCACTTTTTCATGGTATGGTATTGTGCGGTTAATATGGATCTTTTCTGTCACATACGGTCTAGCGACTGACTGTATGGTGACGTTTGGTAGATTGATACTTGTGATCCTATACGGGCCATCATAGACCGGCATCAGCTTCTTTGTAAGACCTTGTTTGATGGTGTGTTTGTCCTTCAGGACTAGGTCAAAGAGCTTATAGTCGTGGGTGAACAGTTTTTTGTCATACTGGTTTATGTATCTCGTTTGAGCCAGTTTAATACGTTCAGGAATTGTATGGAGAGCTTGGGCGAAATGTTGCTGCATACGTCGCTCATAGCTATCCAGATCGTATTCTAGAACAGCGTTGGGTGTGTGCAAGATTGCATCAATTGGTAGTGTCGGTAGACGTCCATACACGAGTTGAAAGGGGCTATGCCCTGTCGACTCATTCACATGTATGTTGGTAGCGAATACTGCATAGGGGAGATGTTCATCCCAATCTCGCTGGCGATCATCTACAAAAATTCGAATTCGGGTGATCAGTGTCTGATTTGCCCGTTCTACTTCACCATTAGCCATTGGGTGATAGGCTGTTGTATGTGCTTGGGTAACGCCTAAAATTTTGGTCACCTCCTTCATGAGATTTGAGGTGAAGTCTGACCCTTGGTCTGACTGTAAAATGTGTGGTGTTCCATGACGACAGATAATGTTGTTGACAAACAATCGCGCAATTGTCCTTGATGTGATGTTGCATGTGGGAAACGCTTCCACATATTTTGTAAAGTAGTCTATGAAGACTACAATAAAGCGGTGTCCACATGGTGTCATGGGTAGGGGTCCCATGCAATCTACGGCAATTCTGTAGAAGGGCGCAACTATCTGAATTGGTTGGAGATTTGCCACAACTTTACGTCGAGTGGGCTTGTTCTTTTGACAGGCATCACAGGTTTTACAATAGGTTGTAATGTCCTGGGCCATGCCTTTCCAATAATATTTTCGGGCAACCAATTCTGTGGTTTTTCTTGCTCCGAAGTGTCCTCCAAACCAAGTATTATGCATTGATTCGATGATAAAAGTCCTAAGGGATTGCGGCACCACAATTTTGTAATCAGTGTTGCCAGTTTGGGCAAAGTGGTTTTTATTGATATACAATATTTTCCCTATGTAGGTATATTCTTGTGGTAGTTTATTTTCAGTCATATGACGCTTGATAATTTTTTGTAACTCTGGGTCATTTCTAGTGGCTATTTGAAGGTAGCCAAGTGGAGTTTTATCGACTGGATTTTCACCAATGGCACACATAGTGGGCCAGGCCTCGTCACTTTCAATATCAAACTGAGGCACATTATCAGCTGTGTTGGGTCTAGGTAGACGTGATAAAGCATCTGCATTTGCATTTTGTGTACCTTTCCTTGGCACAATGGTCAGTTTACAATCGGCAACAGCTAAACCCCATCTAGCAATACGTGCTGAAGGATTTGGCTTTTCAAGAACTGCTTTTACAGCTGTATGGTCCGTATGTACTATGACTTCTTGGTCATACAAGTACGGTCGAAAGTACTTGATATATTCAACTACAGCTAGAGTTTCCAGCTCAGTGATTGGATAATTTTTTTCAGCTGATCGGAGTGAGCGACTAGCATAACAAATCGGGTGCTCAACTTGATTTCCATCAAGCTGGCTCAATACTGCACCTATGCCATTGATTGAGGCATCAGTTTGCAGGATGAATGGTTGGTCGAAGTCTGGGTGTTTTAAAATTGGTGGTTGAATGAGCTGTGTTTTTAGCATCTGAAATGCTTGTTCACAGTCTGCTGTCCACTCAAATTTTGTGTGCTTTTTCAGCAATGCTGTTAAAGGGTTTGCGATTTTTGCGCAATTTTTAATAAAGCGTCGATAGTAGGAAATGAGGCCTAAGAATGCTTTAACCTCTTTTGTATTAGTTGGTTGTGGCATTTGCTGTATAGCTGCAAATTTGGAATCATCTGGAAGTATTCCTTTGTGGGAGATATTATATCCCAAATATTTGATTTCTGTTTGGCTGAATTTACATTTTTCTAAGCGTAGCTTAAGTCCAGCATTATCCAAACGGTATAGTATTTCTTCCAGATTTTTAAGCATTTCACGGTGCGTTTTGCCAAAAACGAGTATATCGTCAAGGTATACGAGACAGTTGTTCCATTTAAGCCCTGTTAGCACGATGTCCATAAGACGTTGAAATGTGCTTGGTGCATTTGAAAGACCAAATGGCATGTATTTGAATTCGAATAAGCCTACGGGGCTGTTAAATGCTGTCTTCTCCTGATCGTCAGGAGCGATCGGGATTGACCAATAGGCATTTGCCTGGTCAAGGGTCGTGAAATACTGCATATTGTTTAGTGTGTCAAGGATGCAGTCGATTCGTGGGAGTGGATAAACATCTCGTTTTGTGACTTGGTTCAAAGCCCGAAAGTCAATACAGAGACGTAAGCCTCCGTCTTTTTTCTTCACTAATACTGCATTTGTTGCCCAAGGCGAAAAACTTGGTTGGATAATCCCCTGCGCTTCAAGTTTTTGCACTTCTTGGGTGATTATCTGTTTTTCGGCTGGTGAAGTACGGTATGGTGGTCGATGAATGGGTATGTGCCCATCAGTAATGATGGAATGTTGTATGACCCGTGTACGTCCGGAGTCTGCGCTGTGTTCAGCGTACAAGTGTGAGAATTGATATAATAATTGAAGGAGTTCGTTCCGATCCTCTTGTGGGAGTTCGGGTGGGATCAGGGCAGTTTTCTTTACCCATTCATTAGCATATCTCCAACTATTGCGCATTTTAGATCCATGGCGGAGCTGTGAGGTTACATCATTGGGTGTACCGTCAGTAAGTGTATACACCGTCGCTGCCATGGGTTCATCAATGTGATTGCATATGGTACCGATGCACATGCCTTTATATAATTTAATGCCGAATTTCTGGGGGTTCAGGAGTTGCACCGTTATGCATCCATCTTTTACCAAAGAAAGACACGCTGCAAAATAGATATGATGTAGCTCGGCCAATTTTGGGCAGGGTTCGAATTGGACATTGGTTGAATTACAGTATTTGGGAGATATAGGTATTGTAAATACTGTAGCTGTTCGCGGGCCAAACTCAATTGTTGAGTCCATGAAGATTGCTCCTCGTTGTGCTGGAGAAATGTATTGTATTCCTGAGCACGGTATGATTTCATTTTTGAGGCGAATATATCTGCACTCATTATTTATTTCGTAAGCTTTGAAACGAAATAGGAAATTAGAGCCCAAAATGAAAGTTTTCACATTTGTGGTGGGGTATACATGAACCAAAATAGTCTCATTGACATCACCTACGTGTATGTCAAGATAACATTGGCCAATTAACTCAATAGCTTGGCCATTGGCCGCTATTGGCGTAGTGTACGTTGGCTCGATTTTTAGTTCGCTGATTTGGTCAGCTATGCATGATGATATTAAGGAGTAAGTAGCTCCAGTATCAATCATAGCTGTTGCCCATATTTGATTCTGTATAAGGACATCAATATATGGTGACCTTTTGGTCTGGGGATTTTGTGTAATTGTCATTACAGTAGTTTGTTGCTCTTGTGTAAGAGGAGTTCGCTGTGCTTGATTTTCCTGTTTTGTCATACCTACTAAATTCAGTAAGGCTGTTCCCAGAGAATGGGATTGTATACTGGGTGTACGTGCACGCATAATATGTGATCTGCGCGGCGGTCGTCTGGGTTGAATGAGTGGTGATGGTGTTTGTGGGCGATAAGTTCGCCTAGTTCGCCGATGGTTTAAATAGCACATTAAAATGAAATATGCTAGATAACCAGAACCAGCGATCAGCGCTACAATTATAATTGCATTAAGTAGTAGCTGTACTGGACCCTGCAAAATATTTGTCAGGCCAGAATTTATATTATTACCTGTGTGTGAGGTAATTCGCTCGAGAACATTTTCTGCTCCTTCGAGTGTGCTCTTAATGGCTGCTCCTGCGCCAGTTAAGCTATCATGCACAAGATTTGGTTGTAAAGATATGTCTGCAGTGTAGCGGACTAAATTAGCTAAAGTTTGCTCTATTTGCTGCGTTTTTGCCACATAATGAGCTAACGCTGCTGGGGCATATGGCTGGTCTGATAGTCTATCGTGGTAAATCTGGGGGGTTGTAAAGTCCACGAAACTATCATTTCCACTCCATAGCATGCTAACATGAAATTGGTTTACATGGGTTGGTCCCGAAAGGCTGAACCATTTACCTTGATCTCTATAGATTGGTAATGTACGATGGTTGCAGTCTACTTTTGGTGAAAAAGTTGTGAGCTCTTGGGAACCAGGAAGTACATAATAAATCTGGTCGTTTACATTGACTGGTAAATTTTTGTAACAAGTGTTATTGACCTTTAGGTCCCAATAGATTTTATGCGGTTTGACTTTGTTACATTTCCAAACTGTTAGTGCTTCCCCTGTAAACTCAGCGGTTATATCAGTACGTTGGAGCAATGCTCTGGCGCCCATCGTGGCGTCAAAGCTTAAAATTTGCCAGACAATGTCTAGTGTGTTTTGAGACATATAACACATTTTTAGCCATAATTTTTTGAATTTATGCTGTTCGAGTTCGAGCAATTTGGATTCTAAATAGTCCAATTTTGCATCGACAGGATCAGCGTTAATTATTATGGCTGCATCCTTAGAAGGTGCAGTGATTGGTGATGTAAAGTTAAAAGGGTTCGGTTTACCCGGGGCTAGTTGTATAACTAAGCCTTGCCTTGTTAGCCATCCTCGCTTTATGTGTTTACACAGTTTAAAGCTGGTTCGCAAGGTTAAAGAGGCTTGTAAGTCCTCAATTACTACGTAAGGGTGGGAATATTTGGCTTTATAGGTACCTTTCAAAATAACGGGGCAGTCCATGTCCCTCTGGTTCGTTTCCCAATTAATGGTTTGGTTATTTCGGGTGCACGTCCCCATATCGTACGTACAGTTTCCTACATCTCCGAGGTCAGAAGTTAATACTTTACCATCAAATGTGGCTACTGTACCCTCTTCGAGAATAGTGTTAGCTACTGTAGTACATGAGTCGTGACAACAGTACGTATAATCCACTTTTAAAGTGTTGTTTGTGGACCAAAAACCATTAGGGAGTTTGAAAAGTTTACGCTCATTGTGCGTTTTTGAGTGAAAAATACCTTCGCAAACTTTATGATGTAAAGGTTCAATTTGCATGGTATCTCGCACTATACCTTTTGAGCCAAAAAATCCCATATTCGTGCACACAGTTCGTGTTCGGGTATAGCATTTATATGCTAATTCCATGGTGGGAGTACTTTTTGGAGTGTAGACTGTTGCATCAAAAGTTTGAGCCGATTTTTGGCTTTTAACAACAAATTTACAGTCTAGGGATCTGGGGATATCCAGAGCTGTCCCACTACTGCTTTTGCCACACATTATGTACTCTGTGTCTCGTTTATTAACAAAATCTTTATTTACATCTGCAGTCACATAGGAGATACCAAATATAATATATATAAAAAACGTAATATATATTTGTATCTGACTGCTATAAGGGCGCATCGGCTTATTGATCTTTGCGCCGCTTATTTTTGCGGGCCTGCTGCGCATATCCTGGAATGTATACGATATAGCATACATGAACAGGTAAGTAAAAGCTAGGAAAACTAATTTACTTATACGCCGAATCTCTCTGTTGGCGTTATCGATCTGCTGCTGCAGCCCGGTTTTTTCGACGTTGCTAGAAGCATGCAGTAAAGCTTGCTTCCAGCGGATGATATCAACACCGATGTCAAGCACCCGGCTTTCTTCGCTAAGCCGAGTAGTTTGTTCATACTCAGCATTGCGATGAAGCCGTTGGCGTTTTCGCTGTTGGCGCTCTTGCTCGCGCTGCTGCTGATACTTGCCATTTTCACTTGATTCAGTACTGGCGAGTTTGAAGCGCGACTCGCCAATATCCCATATTGGGACTGGAGATGGGGTAACCTCTCGATTACTCATCTCAGTCTCCGAATCGAGTTCGGCTGAGCGCAGCGCAGTGGCTAAGCCATCCTCAGCCTCCAGGTCAAATACTATAGGGATCTTAGGGATCCGATAGGAGGACAAAGCGGTCCCCTCGACCTGGGGCGCGACTTCAGGCGCCTCTGGCTGATTGCCTTCAATTTGGGGCTCGCCATTGTTTGCTGGCGGCGATGCGGTCGGGGCGGCGGCCTCCAGAGTTCCTACATTGGGGGGCAGCTCCATGGAGGGTGTTATTACAGGAGTTTCCCGCAGCACCTCATCCATGAGCTGGACCAATGTGATTGGCTCCGAATTGTCGATCGGGGTCGAGTTGTTGTCAACCGGCCTCGAATAATGAGCCCTCGGCTGGCACTTGCATTGGCCACACCAGCACTCTGAAAAAAGAGTGGAAAATTCAGTTTTGGTGTTCAATTGACAAAGATTTTTCGGTACTTCTGAATTAATTTTGTGAATTTCTATTGATTTAATCTTTTCGAGATCGATTTGAGTTGTTTCTGATCGAAATTTTTCGATATCTGATTTGAAATTTTCAGAATCGTGTTGAATAGTTATTAATCGAAATTTTTCGATTTCAGATTCGATATTTTCCGAATCGTTTTGAATAGTTTTTAATCGATATTTTCCCATGTCAGATTCAATATTTATGTATTTTCCACTTGTATTAATATGTATCGGAAAATTTTCCGGTGGGTCATTGCCCGAAAACATTTGTGGGACCATGTTGGTCATGATGCCGTAATTACAGTCATCATTATCGATATTTTCTAGGGGGTCGTGAGAAATCAAATTATTTGTTGGTTGACGGTAAAATGGGCGATTTTGTAATCGATTTTGCGACAACAATGGGCGTCTCCCCTGGGGGGTAGATTGCTGCCTCATTTGAGTGTCAGATGGTATTTGTGACTCACTTATAAAGCGCGGCTTAGGGCGCTGCTCCACCGGCGATATTCTGTTGCCGTTGTGGCGCCGAATTGGCCGACTGACATGCTGCGGCTGCTGGCCGTGAATATGCCAGCATGTAGCCGTCGTGTGGCTTCGATTAGTGCCACACCTCTCGCACCACTGGCGTCGTTCGGCGGTCGCCGGCCGAAATGGCGGACGATTAGACGCCTGACGCCCATTTCCTCGCTCCTGGCGGGCCAAACGCCGCGCCATCTCCCTCATTTGGGCTTCCATCAACTCCATGCGTTCCATTTTTTCTGAATTAGTGAATATATTTTCAGATACGACATGGTTTAAATTGTCACGTAATACTTGCGACTCTACAAAATGAGCACATTTAAGAACTTCGTTTAAGGAGTTATATTCTCTATATTTAATTTTGTCCCTTATGTGAGGGAGTAGACCCCTGAGAAAAATCGGTTTTAATATATTTTCTCTCGAATCTTCATCCAAAGTAGGATAAGCAACTCGTGCAAATTTTCTGAGTTCTTCAACATATTCGTTTACAGACTCTGAATTTTTCTGTTTTTTTATCATAGATTAACTGCTGATATACGTCACTATCACGTCCATCAGGAAAAACAGTTTTTAGATGTTGTATATATTCTGCATATGTGGTGGGCTTGGGTCGCTTATTTTGAATTTGCTTAAAAGCTGCTTTTGCTGCTCCACCTAAATTCGTTTCGAGATAATTTATGCGAAATTCATCATCTTGAGGGTTAATACCCTGTAAAAGCATAAATTTCGAAAATTCTTCTTCCCATTCTGTAAAATTATCGCCAAAATTTCCAGAATATATGGATGGAGGGCGTAAATTAAACAGATGGGTGGGACCTCGAGGTGTCCGAGTCGGTGGGTTGGTGGGTGTGATCGTATTTTGCAACCCCTGCTCTATCGTGTCTAGTTTATCATGTAGAGGTGAAAGAAGCGATTTTAATGCGTTCTTTACAGTGGAATCGATTACTGAAGCTGCAGTTTGCGATGTCATTTTATCGATTACTGCTTGACGAGTGTTTTTCGCTGGGGTATCCGAATTATGATCAGGATCCAGAGTGATATTATGAAACACTTAGTTTATTCGATTAAAATAATTCGATATTTACCGTATTTTATTCACGGATTTTACCAATAAAAGGTATTTGCTTAGTTTAGCAATGAAATTGAAATTAAATCAGCTCTTAATATGAATATTAACCTTTGTTAATTTTTTGGGGATAATTTTCCCTTTATATAATAAGCCTTTGCTTAATTTTAAAAATGAGGGGAGATTTTCCCTTCGATAAGCCTTTGCTTAATTGGGAACCTTTGTTCCTTTTATTACTGAGTCTACGCTCTAGTAAAATTAGCAGACCTTTGTCTGAGAATTAATTGGGAACCTTTGTTCCTTCGATTACTGAGTCTATGCTCTAGTAAAATTAGCAGACCTTTGTCTGAGAATTAATTGGGAAGCTTTGTTCCTTCGATTACTGAGTCTATGCTCTAGTAAAATTAGCAGACCTTTGTCTGTGAAATATTACCCTCTGTAGACCTTTGTCTGGGGGGTTTTGTGGCCTTTGCCTGAAATATGGGTCGTCACCCAGAAAAAAAATGAATTTTTTTTTCGAAATTAGTCGATTTTTTCGACTTTTCAGACCTTTGTCTGTTTTTCGTTTCCTTTGAAACGTTTTATGTCGATTTTTCGACTTTTTAGACCTTTGTCTAATTTGGTTTTTGGGTCTGTGCCCGAAAAGAGCTGAAAATTTCAAAATTGTCGATTTTTCGACGTTCCAGACCTTTGTCTGTTTTACGTTTCCTTTGAAACGTTTTAGAGCGGATGTATGGGGAATTTCCTCACACCCTGTCAGTAAATGAACACACAAATAAACTAAGTCAAAACACTCGGTTTTCCTTACCTTGGCTTAACCACTGTCGATGTCTCGCCACTTGTTACGGTCGCGCCTCTTGTTACGGTCGTGGTTTAGGTGTGGGGGGCTGAGTTGCGGTCGGGGACTTCAGCTAGTTCGGGGGTCTTAAGGTTAAGACTTATGTGGTAAGTAAACCCAAGAATGTATCCGAGTCCAACACACCTTTTTATTAATCACAAAAACACGAATAGAAGACTAACTCAAAACCGACTCAAAAACCAATCGAACCAAAGACCAAAGACGAACCTAGGACCGAACCAATAAATGAACAAAACGCGCGACTTAAATACTTGATAGGCTACGTGCCATCAGGCAACAAACGAAAGAGCTAAATTAGGCAAGAAACGAAATTCACTCAGATCGCTTTCGTCGATCCCTCACGTATTTCGCTTTTTGCCTCGCTTCTTCGATGGCTGCCTCGAGTCACGTATTTCGTCTTCCGCATCAAATGCATGTCAGCCCTAACTGCGCAATTCATTAATGTTCGACGCTTGCGCAGCTATCGGCGTCATCGCTGTCGTCAGTCCCTTGGCCGTCCTGACAATATCATATTTTTCATTCTATTCCCACACATATTTTCAATCAAAATCCGGATAGGAAAATGGGTACTCGGGCTTAATGCGACTTGAGTACGAATTGGTATGTGTGTTATCATATCTTGCGTGTGTTAAAAGATCATATGTGTGTGTCTCATATTTGTGCCTGTCTCGTTTGTAGATACCTTTACCCAGGGGCGGATTTAGGGGGCGGCCGCCTCCCCATTGGCCTAAAAAAGTGCGCAAAATTAAGCATTTTTAAGCGGTTTTCAGTGATTTTCGGGTTAAAACGGCTAATTTTTCCGCCCAAGTCAGGGTTCCGCCTCCCCCTTAGGGGTACCGCCCCCCTTAGAAAATCCTAGATCCGCCACTGCCTTTACCGTAAGCTTTTGCCCATAGGCCAATTGTCGTATTCATAGATCCTTTTCATCTCTTGGTTCGTGTTGTTTGTTACGCCTCTTTTTCCGCATCAGTTAAAACTGCGTGCGAGCGCAGTTTTGACGGCACTTTAAGATTTTACATTTTACAATTAGTTTTTCAGTCTGAGAGCCTCTCCGCCAGCTTCCGCGCTGAGCGTCCAGTGTTGCCAGCACACCTGGGCGTGGGGGGTTTGGGGGGGTATGCACCCCCCCAGAAACCAAAATACTCCCCCAGAAATCAAAATACCCCCCCAGAATTCAATTTTTGAAAATTTTTTCGTTTTTTCCGCAATTTTTTGATGCCAATGGATAGTGCTTGATGAGAAACGTCGAAAAATGGTGTTTTTATCGCCATACCACCATTTTTAAGGCCATTTTTCGACCTTCAAAAAATCTTGCACCCCCCCAGAATTTTCTTGCTGCCCACGTATGGTTGCCAGGTCCCAAAATTCAGATTTTCCTGCATAGAGGTAAAATTGGGGAAAAATTCTCCTGCAATTCTCCTGAAAATATTTTGATTCTCCTGAAAATTCTCCTGGCTCATATTTTGCAGGAAAGGTTGTACAGCAGATCTACAATTGTATGTACACATGCATATCAAGCATGCTCAGGCCAATTTACCTTGGTTCACCCAACTATTTTATTCTGACTCTCTTGCCTGTTAATCCTAAGGACACTCAAGGCTAAATAATGAAGATTAATTCTCTCACAAAAGCTCATGGAGCATATCTGCATTATACAGGCAGATGCAAAAATAATGGAAGACTAATGCTGCACCACAAAGTATAACATTTTATTCAACATCAACAGCTGACAAACATTCAATAACAGATTCCTGATCTTCATCAGGCGCTACATTTTTGGTCATGTAAATAGAATCCGTAAAGCGCAACAACATCTGTTTTGTCGGACCTTAATCATTTTCTTCGCAGCTAATTTTGGTTGGGCTCGTAGCACTAGTTCTGTCAGCTAGAAAAGATGTATGCTTAGCAATAAATGCTGCCATAACAAGTTCCAATTCTTTTGGGTATCCGAAACAACAGGCTGAATGAAATTTTGCAGTGACGAACTAGATACCAAAGCAGACTTGGCACTGCTAACTGCTGTTTTGTGAGTCTTTGAAGCTGCAAGATCTTTCAGAGTACGTAAATGTGCATTTAAATTAGCATCTGCACAATATCGACACTTGGCTTTCTTTTGGATTACTGGCATGAATCATAAGCCATTCTACATTAAAACAAAAATTTCAAGTACTCATACAACTTTTATATAAAAATTTAGCAAGTTGTATGAATGGTTGGCATGTCATGCTATTAAAGATAAATAATGATCGATTTCAAGCATTCTATGAAACCACATTCCTATGATGCACACAATAAAATAATTTTAGAACCCTTTACTCGAAAAGTACATGATTACTGACCAGATTTTGCACTTTAATACTTAAAGGGACCTCCAAAACTTAATTATTTAGAAGACCATACAAAGTAAACCTAAAACCTGCTAGTGTCAAATACTTTTATTCAAGGATTTAGAAACTAATAAAGAATAGCACAAAAACAATAGATGTCTTATTTCGGCTAACAAGGAAACAGAAATGTTTGAAAACAAAATATCACAATCTTTAGCACTTATTCAATTCAGATAGGATCTATTGAAGAGTGTGTTAAATATATTCTGCGTCTTGTCTTATTTCATAAATGGGTACCTTTCAATTCAGAAATCTTTTCCCAATCCTTACGATAGGCCTGAAAAAATTTGCTCCGTTTTCGTGCTGTGGTTTCAATTTCACCGCTGGATTCGCCTGAGCAACATTTACAATGGCAGTTTCTTTCGACATAGGAAATTTGAATTATAACATGTATCTACACTAATG
>JAVLUZ010000068.1:193104-294586 GCA_036768485.1 Mermis nigrescens
GGGTTGGCTGGCTCCAAAAATGGGTTGGCTGGTTCCAAAAACAGGTTGGTTGGTTCCAAAATGGGTTGGCTGGCTCCAAAAACATGTTGGCTGGTTCCACAAACAGGTTGGCTGGTTCCAAAAACAGGTTGGCTGGTTCCAAAAACAGGTTGGCTGGCTCCAAAAATGGGTTGGCTGGCTCCAAAAATGGGTTGGCTGGTTCCAAAAATGGGTTGGCTGCAGTGATCGTACGGGGTCAGATTTTCACCCCCGATCAGGGTCGGGGTCGAGATGAAAAACCCCGGTTTTCGGGGTCGGGGTCGGGGTTGAAGATTAACAATTAACATTGCATGATTACATACCAATTTGAAAAGGATAAAAACGATACCTTCACTTCTTTGTAGAGCATACTAATAAAGCTGGTTATGTTCAACATTTTATTTTCATTCCAAGTTCAAGCATGGTTTTAGCAATTTAGCATTACTTTCAATTTTAATCACTAATCGCGCTCGCTTTTTCGTATTCTTCCACAGTTTTTTCATAATGGTTTTCTATGGCGCACTGATTGTAGAGGAGCCAATGGCGCGAAGCGCCGAAAATTTTCGAAATTTTTACCGTTTTCATGTAGAATTTACGCCTTTTTATTGACAAACAGTTCGGAAATCATAAGTGGCGCAAAGCATCAAGAAATTCAGTCATATTTTGCCGCCCTAAGACAATAATCGGCGGTGCTAAGCGCAGGAAAATTTTGACGTTTTTACTCTTTAAACTCAATTTATCCCGCTTAAATCATACAGAACAGATAAACTAATTGCGGCGCGAAGCGCCGAAAATTTTTAAATATTCCTAATCCTTTTACCTTTCCTGTCCTCTTAAAAAAATCTCTTTCAACATGTAGAACGAGATTGTACGGCTGGGGTTTGGGGTGGCGCGCTCAAGCGCCACCAGCGAGGTCCAGAGCAGAATCCCCGAAAATTTTGTAAAAAAGCACTCTAATTTTTAATTAGTAAAATAAAATTTTCGCAAATTGGCAAAATCTCGGTTCTGAATTAAGTCCAAAAAAAAACTTAAAATTGATGAACACCTACACTGCACAAAACTTCTGAGCTGAAATGCGTTTTTCGACCTCTGCTAAGTATGTAGCGCAGCAACGGGTCGCAACCAATAAGTTATTGAAAGATGTATCAATGAGAATTTTGTTCTTACCATTTTCAGGCCCATTTGTGGCCTTCTTATTAAGTAGTTTAGAAAACAGAAAATGCGCAAAAACACAAGAAAATGTGGCCTTTCCTTTCATTTAAAATAGAATTATGTGTCCTTGTAAAGAAAGATAAACAAAGCAGAGAATAGATAAATTGGTACGCAAACATTTTCGCACTTTTACTATTATGTTCAACAAGCATGTGCAGTTTCATTCTAATGAACTAATAGTGCATTAAATCACTAAAGTGCTGCGAAGTGCTGGATTATTTTAACAGATTCAAGCTTTTAAATTCATTGGATCTGTATAACAATAAATAATAATGACTCGGCGCGAAGCGCCGGAAAATTTTGACGTTTGTGCCCTTTTAAACTCAATGTTATGGACACATTGCGCCAGAAAAATCAACATAATTTCTGAAAAATTCCGGGGGGCATGTGCCTCCATTCCCCCCAGCTACGCATGTGATTCCGCAGTAATTTCGGCGCACTTCATAATGGAAAATATGCGAACATGTATGTACGTCTTAACAACATGGCGACCTGGCGTACTGTTTATGAAATATCGCGAGTGTCGAGTTTAACATATTAATTTAGCTGGTGGATGAATCGTCCTTGTTCCGAATTTATTTGCTATTTATACAATTCTTCTATGTACCAACAAATAAAATGCTATATTTCACCCCCGAAAAAAGGTTCAACCCCGACTCGAAAAATCATGCCCCCGGTCGGGGGTCGGGGTCGGGGTTTAGGCCGGGTTTTTCGGGGTCGGGGTCGGGGTCCCCGTACGATCACTGGTTGGCTGGCTCCAAAAATGGGTTGGCTGGTTCCACAAACAGGTTGGTTGGTTCCAAAAATGGGTTGGCTGGCTTCAAAAATGGGTTGGCTGGCTCCCAAAATGGGTTGGCTGAATCCAAAACAGGTTGGTTGGTTCCGAAAATGGGTTGGCTGGCTCCAAAAAACAGGTTGGCTGGTTCCACAAACAGGTTGGCTGGTTCCACAAACAGGTTGGCTGGCTTCCAAAAATGGGTTGGCTGGTTTTAAAAATGGGTTGGCTGGTTCCACAAACAGGTTGGCTGGCTCCAAAAATGATTTGGCTGGTTCCACAAACAGGTTGGTTGGTTCAAAAATGGGTTGGCTGGCTTCAAAAATGGGTTGGCTCTGGCTCCAAAAATGGGTTGGCTGGTTCCAAAATGGGTTGGCTGGTTCCAAAAACAGGTTGGTTGGTTCCAAAAATGGGTTGGCTGGCTCCAAAAACAGGTTGGCTGGTTCCACAAACAGGTTGGCTGGTTCCAAAAACAGGTTGGCTGGCTTCAAAAATGGGTTGGCTGGCTCCAAAAATGGGTTGGCTGGTTCCAAAAATGGGTTGGCTGGCTCCAAAAATGGGTTGGCTGGTTCCACAAACAGGCTGGCTGGTTCCAAAAATGGGTTGGCTGGCTCCAAAAATGGGTTGGCTGGTTCCACAAACAGGTTGGCTGGTTCCAAAAATGGGTTGGCTGGCGGCTTCAAAAATGGGTTAGCTGATTCCAAAAATGGGTTGGCTGGTTCTAAAAATGGGTTGGCTGATCCTAAAAACAGGTTGGCTAGCTTCAAAAAATGGGATGGTTCCAAAAACACGTTGGCTGACTCCAGAAATGGGTTGGCTGATCTAACATAATGATTGGTTGCTCTCAACCACGAAATAGTGCGTCAGTTTTGTCCCTGTACAAAACATATCCCTCAACCCGGGGACCCTTCAGCCTGTTCCGGGATTGGTCCACGTAGTGGAGTTCTAGGACCAGATTATCGATAAAAATGCTGCAATTGGCGCCGCGCGGCTTAAACATCAATAACAGGTAAGAATTGAATCAATTTGGCGCGAAGCGCTGAAAAATTTTGTAGTTTCACCTCTCTAAAACGCATTTTTACATTACAAAAACTAACCGAATCCGTGCAGAAGATAAGGATTTTCAATCATAGTAAAGTTCTAGATCAAATTGTCGATAAAAATGCTGCAATTGATGCGGCGCGGCTTGAAGATTAATAACAAAAAAGAATTAAATCAATTCGGCGCGAAGCGCCGAAAAATGTTTGTAGTTTCACTTCTATAAAACGCATTTTTGCATTACAAAAACTAACTGAATCCGTGCAGAAGATAAGGATTTTCAATCATAGTGAAGTTCTAGAACAGATTTTCGATAAAAATGCTGCAATTGGTGCGGCGCGGCTTAAAGATTAATGATAAGTAAGAATTAAATCAATGCGGCGCGTAGCGCCAAAAAATTTTGAAGTTTTAACTCTCTAAAACGCATTTTTAACATTACAAAAATTTTCCAAAAATGCCAACCAAGCCCAAAAATTTTTTCCATTTCTAAAAAGTTTGGTTGACAAATAGACCAAAAAGTGGAAAAAAACGGTGCTTTCCAACCTCTATGAAATTGATAAAAACAATTAGACGGTGTGTAAAGCTATGTATTTCTGCACTTGGTGATATTAAGTGAATAAATAAATGAATGAATGATTTACTATGGAAGCACGAAACTTATTTGGATATAGTTATAACTTAACACTTAGGTCTTAACTATGAACGAAATGAATTCTTAATGTGAAAGATCTAAGTATAAAATTATATACAACTAACTAACTACAGTAAGTACAGTAAGAAAGTTAATGTATGATGATCATTATAACTTGCTGTTTAAGTTTTGAAAATTCTCCTGAATTCTCCTAGATTTTCAGGATTCCACTGAATTCTCCTGACATTTTAAAATTCTCCTGCATTCTCCTGCATGTTGACAACTTCTCCTGAAGTTTCTCCTGAAAAGCCCATTCTCCTGCTCCTGCTCCTGAAAATTTTAGATTCTCCTGAATTCAGGAGAATTCTCCTACACCAGGCAACCCTGAAACCGACTGACTACCGTCTACATACGAATAGTTACAGTATATGATGATTATTCATCATCCTAAACAATTAAACAACGAATGAAATTACTTTTAACAAAGTATGTAGGTAATTACAGTGGTAATTCAAACAAGTAAATTACTGATGTTAACATATACGTAACTCTGTTTTACCGGACAAGTACCTAAAGGGATTTTGGATTGAAAGATGGGATAAAATGAGAACTGAAGGCATAACCTCGAGTAGCACATCACTAGGGTGTCTACTCAAATAGTTATGAAAATCCAATATAATATAGTGCGCGGCTTCCGCGATGTTATTAATACAATGTTCGAATACTGTTCGTACCGTGTAACTGTCGTAGTTACATATTTGTCTGATTTTCTAAAGAATTCCAGGTTTTCAATATGGCCGCCAGGAAGGCTGTCATACTGTAGCTTTGATGTTTTCAGCTATTATTCTTTGAGTTTCTGACATATTTCAAAAATTTTTTCAGTAAATAGCTAGAAAATTTAATGTTCTTTCTAATGAGCTATGTCTCATGTTCTGAATCCTTCTAGTTCATTCAAGGAAAGTTCTAAAACCTCAAAATAATTCATTGTATAGTGAAAACGATGTGTCATGTGATGTGACTCATTGATTGAGATAAAAACTTTTTCAATAGGTATGTATCTTACTTTAGTAATATGCATTTCTGTGGAGCTGAGCTGAGTTCGCAGTTGCCGGCACCGCCCCTCGCCGCCTGGAGACCATCGTCTCCTCTGCTCTGTATTTGGCTAATATCTCCATTCTCTCGTAAACTAATTGCAGGTTGCGGTTTAGTTTGACTGCGCTGACCTATTGAACTCTAACATTGGTATCTTGCTAAAAAAACGATGGAAAGCGATTCCATTGGTGTGAATTTCTCAGCAGTCGAGCTTAAGTCCCTTCTAAATACAGTAAACTTATCGGATCTAAACAGTAAGCCGATTTGGCATGCATAATGTACGATGAAATCATGCTAACTTCTAAAAAATGCAAACAAGTCTTAACCTCTCGATTCTTCATTTTTTGCAAGAGCTTGGAAAACGTGTGTGGAAGTGTCATCACACATGGGCGTGGGGTGGTTGGGGTATGCACTCCCCAGAAGTTGAAATACACCCCCTCAGAAATCAAAATACCTCCCCCCAGAATTCAAATTTTGAAATTTTTTGCTTTTTTAGCGATTTTTTGATGCCATTGGATAGTGCTCGATGAGAAACGTCGAAAAATGGTGTTTTTTCGCCATACGACCACTTTCAAGACCATTTTTCTGCCCTTTGAAAATTTTTTTACCCCCATCAGAATTTCGGTGCTGCCCACCTATGAGTGTCATACTCATATTTCAGTAAAGTTGTCTATTCAATGAGGACTGAAATTACTCCGGCTGGCACGAAGATAGCCCCTAAATAAATTTTCAACTTTGATTCTGCGTATTTTACGCCATGCATGTACTAACAATGCTTAATCAAATGCTCAATATTCGAGACTGTTCTAAACGACTTTCCATGCCACTTTAAGTGCGACTATATTGCTTTGAAGCATTTACGTGACATCGTTTTTTACAATAAGGTTTTATTTTCTGCGAAATTTATTAAAAATATTATATGTCCGAAGCGTTTTATCCGTTGCATTTTGCACCACGCGACTGATAAAAAATGTTTATTTATATCAAATTATTAGTCAAAAATCTTGTCTTTGCATGACAGATTTTTTTGTGCTTAATCAAAATACTACTCGCTGCACAAATCGTTTCAAGCTAGTTGTTCCTCTTGTCCGTTCTAATTTACAAAAATTTGACTTTTTCTATAAGTATATCTCTGTTTGGAATCACCTACCTGATTTTGTAGTCTCTTCCCCTAACTTGAATATATTCAAATCTAGATTAATTGATGTCGACTTATCCAAATTTATTATAGGGCGGGCTTAAATCGTCATTTTCATGACTCGCTCGTCGCCTTTTGCTGTACGCTTTTATTTTTTTGACCGTACGTTTTATTACTCTTTTACATCTTTCGTAATTGTCGCGTTTCAGTAATAAATTATTTCATTCATTCATTCATTCATTCAAGTGACTCGTTGATTGAGATTAAAACTTTTTCATAAGTAACTTACTGTAGTAATATGCATTTCTGTGAAGCTGAGCTGAGTTCGCAGCAGGGTTGCCTGCCAGGTTGGGGGTTTTACCCCATTTTGGGTTTTTTGGGGTCCTTGGGTTTTTTGGGGTTTCAGCTCACGGGGATTTCATGGGTGTTTTTCGAAATTTTTGAGGTTTTTTTTGGGGGTTTTTTAATGTATTATTCAAGTATTAAATTTTAGTGAGTTTAGAGGCAGCAATCAATTACTGCAAGTTTTTGTCAAGAGAAGCCGACAGCACAGCCGTGCGTGCCCAACTCAGCTGACCTTTTTTTATTTCAGGACTTTTGTTTTCAGCCCTATGATCACGGTAGAATTTATTTCAATTCTTCTAAAATATCGTGTTATGAACAGTCGCCATCGATTCGACTAATTTTATTTGAAAGAATAGCAAACCTTAAGTGCCTACACAAAGGTGAGTGTTGTTACAATAATATCAGAAATCTAGGGAAATTTTTGGATTTCTATGGATGAATTCATGGATGCTGAAAATATAGACCTGGCAACACTGTCCGGGCTAGGTCTATCTGAGTTAAAAATGCTGAAAATTGGTCGATAATAGGACCTTGGTATCTACATATCTAATGATTTATCATCAGGCATTCATTGTACAAATATTGCGTCTAAAGCTGCTAGATGTCGCATCCTTAATACACAAAACATTCGTCTCAAAAAATACCGATTTGATGATCAGAGCTTTTAAAACATACGTTAGACCTATTCCTTGAATACGGATCCGTTGTCTGAATCCATACCAAATTGAAGATATTACACGACTTGAAAAAGTACAAAGAAAATTTACAAAAAAATTATTTCGGAATAAAACTTTATCGTATGATGAAAGGTTGAATATCTTAAACTTAGAACGACTCGAAACCCGTCGTATCCACACTGATCTTGTTTTTGCCTTTAAAATTGTTAAACATCAAAATATTGACATTTAATGAATTTTTGAGCTTAGCACCTGATAGAGGTACTAGATACGTAAATAACATGAAATCTGTTCATCAAACAATCACGTTTAGATTGTAGAAAACATGACTTTGCGAACAGGGTGGCTAAAATTTGGAACATTCTCCCGCAGAATACAGCTGACTGTAATAACCCAATAGCTTTTAGGAATATGATTTCGGAAATTGATTTTAGTGTTTATCTTAAGGGGCGTACGTAAGATCATTGTGCCTTACGCTCTGGTACCATCGTATTATCTGTTGCGTTATGCACATACTTTGTTTTATGCAGATTGTGTATTATGTTCACATTGACAATGCGTTTTTACCTACTTTTTATGTGTTTTCTTTAATACTTTTACCGAATAAATTTTCTTCTTTCTTCTTCTTCTTCATATCGAGGTTCATCGTCTAAGTTGAGTTGATAATTCATCGTTTCATTCGTCCATTCTCCATGTCATTTTTTCCTTTTTTGTGCCATATTGATTTTGATTTGATCACTACGCGCGAGCTAGAATCAGTTTGAGAATCATAAATCATAAACTCGGCGTATTCATTTTGATCTCACGTTTGCTTTCAGAATAATCAAGAGACAGTTACTTTCCTTTGAAGACTTTTTCGAACTCGCACCTGAAAGGGGTACCAGATCGGTAAGTGATATAAAGCTTTATATCCACAAATTTCATTTGGACTGTAGGAAAAACGACTTTGCAAACAGGATGGCTAGAATCTGGAATACTCTGCCCCAAAGTATTGTTGATTGTAAATCTTTTAAACGGTTTAAGGGTTTGATTTCTAAACTTTGTTTAGATGAGTTTTTAAAGGGGCGTACGTGAGCGCGATCCGCCTGTATGTCTCAGCCATTACTATGCTATGTATGCTGATAAACGTTCTTTCGTTCCTTCGACATCTTTTATTATATATATCCTTTTTCATGTAATTTCTATTGCATTTTCTACGGCAGTAATTGATAATAAAATATTATTATAATTATTATATTATTATTAAATTTGATTGGTGAATTTTAATAGCATATATTTTGTTATTTCAAAATTTGAACAGTTTGTTCACGCCACAGTAATCCGTATCGAACTGCTAAAATATTGTCAACAGTACTGGGGCATGCATACGATTACATAAAATTAAGCACATATATGGACAAGGACAATAAATGAATTAAAGATGGACAAATCATGGTTACCATTTTCGAATGCTGCTGTTGAACGCGTGTTTGCCATTATGAATGTTGTAAAAATAAGTTACGTAATTGTATGCATGCCCCAGTACTGTTGACAATATTTAAGCGGTTCGATACGGATTACTGTGGCATGAACAAATTGTTCTAATTTTAAAATAACAAAATATATGCTATTAAAATTCACCAATCAAATTTATGATTCTCAAACTGATTCTAGCTCGCGCTAGTGATCGACCGGGGCCCCGGCCCCAGCTATCCCCAGCCATTTTTCAGCATCCCCAGCCCCGGCCAGGGCAAGGTCTAAAAATGGCCGAAGAAAAATTTAGTGTAATTCGTATTTTGTACAGGATGTGATACTGCCAGTTATTTATCAATGGGCAAGTCTTAATTTTGAGAACTGTACTGATTCGACCATTATGTATACTTAGTCATTGTTATATCTTTGTTACTGTGTATAAATGAGCTTTTTTGAATAAATGTTCAGGACAATCTGCATGTTTTCGATTCCTTCACTTAACTCATTGAACCAAATGCTATTTTTATCTCATTCATTCGTAACTAGTGGCTAAAAGATTTAGAGTTGACAAATACGTTCTATTTCTAGTTCATAAAATTGTACGTTTTCAAAAAACTATTTTCACAAAAAACACTTTTACATTTAATTGGATGGGAACCGCCTGCTTTAAAACGCGTTTCTTGTGTAATAGTTATTAGGACGTAAGTTAATTATAGGCGGATGCAAACTACATGCAGAATGCGACGCAAGCAGCAGTAGTAGCAAGCAGTAGTGAAGATTCAAATGATATTGAGTGTGCTAATAGCAGCGACATAGAATTTATTGATGATTCAGACAATGAGACACTGGACTAAATTTGTTTCTTGTGACATAAATAATAATAAAACTTGATTTGAAAAGGCGCATCTAACTTTGCGCTTGCCATTTACTACTAAATGGAGCAGTCGCTCATTATTTCTCTTCCTATGCTAACCTCAAGTATGTTTAATGCAATAATATTTTCCTTGTCCGACTCCGGCCCTCGGCCCCAGCCCCGGTCGGAGATTTTTTCGGCCTCGGTACTGCCCGGCCCTGGCCAAAAAAGTCGCCTGGTCGATCACTACTCGCGGGTAAATGATGTCCAATTTTGTTTGGATGATGTTTTGTTTGAAGAAATCGATAATTATGCTGCTAAAGTCGTGTTAGAGTGAATTTGGTGAATCGTTTTGAAATAAATAGTCTATAAAAGGTTGTTAATGTATTATGCTACTTATACTTGTTCTATCAAGAGAAATAAGAATCATAAAAATGTTGCACAAAACAACCATTTTAAAACATTTTTGTTTAATTAAAAAAAGCGAAAAATTCAGAAAAAATGGTTTTTTTATTTTTGGCTGCAAAAGATGTGGCGCGGTGGAAAATGCACAAAAACGATGTTATTTAGCGCATCCAGCTTGTTTGTATGCGTTTCATTGACTTAATTGTTTAACAAAGCATTTTTTAATCTGGGGGTGGTTCGCAGTTGCCGGTGCCTCCCTCGCTGCCTCGAGACTATCGTCTCTTCTACTCTCTTTTGGCTAATATTTCCATTCTCTCGTAAACTAATTGCAGGTTGTGGTTTAGTTTGATTGCGCCGACCTACTGAACTCTAACATTGGTATTTTGCTAAAAAAAACGATGGAAAGCGATTCCATTGGTGTGAATTTCTCAGCAGTCGAGCTTAAATCCCTTCTAAATACAGTAAACTTATCGGATCTAAACAGTGAGCCGATTTGGCGTGCATAATGTACGATGAAATCATATGCTAACTTCTAAAAAATGCGAACTAGTCTTAATCTCTCGATTCTTCATTTTTTGCAAGAGCCCAAATTTCAAAATTTCAAAATTTGGAAACGTGTGTGGTAGTGTTATACTCATATTTCATTAAAGTTGTCTATTCAATGGGGACTGAAATTACTCCGGCTGGCACGAAGATAGCCCTAAATAAATTTTCAACTTTGATTCTGCGTATTTTACGCCATGCATGTGCAAACAATGTTTAATTAAATGCTCAATATTCGAGACTGTTCTAAACGACTTTTCATGCGCCTTTAAGTACAACTATATTGCGTTGAAGCATTTACGTGAGATCGTTTTTTACAATAAGTTCTTATTTTCTGCGAAAGTTCCTCAAAATATTATTTGTCCGAAGCGTTTTATCCGTTGTATTTTGCACTAGGTGAACTGATAAAAAATGCTTATCTAATCAAGTGACTCATTGATTGAGATTAAAACTTTTTCATTAAATATCTTAATGTAGTAATTTGTATTTCTGTGAAGCTGAGCTGAGTTCGCAGTTGCCAGCGCCGCCCCTCGCCGCCTGGAGACTATCATCTCCTCTACTCTGTGTTTGGCTAATATTTCCATTCTCTCGTAAACTAATTGCAGGTTGTGGTTTAGTTTGACTGTGCCGACCTACTGAACTCTAACATTGGTATTTTGCTAAAAAAAACGATGGAAAGCGATTCCATTGGTGTAAATTTCTCAGCAGTCGAGCTTAAATCCCTTCTAAATACAGTAATCTCATCGGATCTAAACAGTAAGCCGATTTGGCGTGCATAATGTACGATGAAATCATATGCTAACTTCTAAAAATGCAAACAATTGTTAATCTCTCGATTCTTCATTTTTTGTCAGAGCCCAAATTTCAAAATCTTGAAATTTGGAAACGTGTGTGGAAGTGTCATACTCATATTTCATTAGTAGTAGCCAATTTCTGGGAGGGATGGCGGGACGAAAACCTCGAAAAACATCCTGCGGAGGCATTTTGATTTCTAACAGCAATCTTTTGGCGATTATTATTCATTCTTTGATGAATTTTGACCATTTCTAGGGTGAATTCACAACCGTGATTCGACTGATTTTATAAAAGTTTTAATGTCTACGACTCACAATTGAGGTGCTCTTCTAACAAAATTGTACGTGGCTCTATCCCGAATCCCGCTAGGGGTGACTTGAGCCCGTGACCCCTAGACCATAGGTGGGCAGCACCGAAATTCTGAAGGAGAGGTTGGGTATGCATGCTTTTCAAAGGTAAAAATGGTCTTTAAAAATGTGGTATTGGCGAAAAAGCACCATTTGTTAACGTTTCTCATCGAGCACTATCCATTGGTTGTAATCGAGTATTTCTAACGATAACAAAAATACAGGATTGTATTAAATCGCGTATTTCTAACGATAACAAAAATACAGGTTCTTCATTTATCGCAAAAAATTAAAGCTTAGGGATTTTCAATCTGCGCAAGTGACATGAAGTTTTTAAAATGCTTACAATTTAATTCAAGGAGTGTTAAAAACAAGTCACTAGAGCTCGATTTTCTGCTTATCACCCAAATTTATGATCTGATCTTTATCACTGAAAGATGGCTGGAGCCTAATATACCCGATTCGATTATTTTCAAAACCCGAATACAGTGTTTTTTGTTGTGACCGAAAGGTGCCAAAAAAAGGGGGTGGAGTTTGATGCCTTACGAAGAAGTTGTTGAATGCCGTAAGTATAAGTTATCTAGACGAATTTTGATTGTGAATGTTTTGTTATTGATTTACTAACGAAAACCTCAAAAATTCGAAGCGTTTTATCTTATAGACCACCGGGTCATGACGCTACATGACTAAACTTGTGCGACTTTCTACTTTAGTGCTTGGCCCAAAATTTACAAACGATAATAATAGGAGATTTTAACTTTACGACATTAATTCGTTTTCTAATGAAATTCCTACTGATAAAAGCTCTTTGTTGTTTTGGAATACTCATGGTTTTACTCAGCATGTAAATAAGCCTACCGGATTAGATAACACATTAGATCTTGTTTTTTCTAACGCTTACATTTGTTTTGACATAACTGTTTTGCCACCTTTAACACTTTCTTGTGATCATTATCAGGTAAGCTTTTCTGTCATTGCTTATTGTAGCAGAAAAAAATAAAAACAAAATCACGTGATTTTTCGCGTGGGAAATATTTTGATTTTTCAGCTTATTTAGATTCAATTTCATGGGAAGATGCCTTTTTTAACTGTGTAACAATCGATGAATTTTATAATAAATACCTTGCTATTATTAATCTTGGTGTCTCCTTCGCACCTTTCAGAAAGATTTGAGCAAAATTGTACCCAATAAACTACAGGCTGAAAAACTAAGGTTTTGGCGTAAATATAAAACATCTAAAACTGATATTTTAAAATCAAAATACGAACTGGTTTGCAAAGAAATAACTTCAGTTATTTTGCCTTTTGAATTTAAGTGCGAAAATAAATCAGTGGAAAAGGAAATTTAAAACAGTTTTATAATTTTGCTGGTAAACGTCGGTCTGAAAAGTACTAAAAACATGCCACATAGATAATGGCCAACTAGTTTCGAAAGAATCTAAGAAAGTTACTCCACTGAATACATTTTTCTGTTCAATTTTTACTCAGGATGATGGAAGCTTACCCTTATTTGACCTTGATTTGAAGAATTTGCCTAGTTTGGAAAATATCGTACTTGATGAAGCAGCTATTGCTAAAGCCATTTCCAACTTAAATTGTTCTAGTTCCTGTGGTCCAGACGGATTACCTAGTATTTTGTATAAAAATTTGAAAATCTCGCTTTTGTTACCGCTTAAAAAGATCTTTTCCATTTCATTGTTAACTGATAAGCTTCCAAAAATCTGGAAAACAGCTCCGTCATCCCCATTTTTAAAAGGGTGATCCTTCTATAACCTCTAATTATAGGCCTATTTCCTTAAAGTGTGTGAGTTGTTGAATTTTGCAGAAAATATTAAAAGATAATATCTTAACTAGTGATGTCCTGGACACCGGTACCGGCACCAGCACCGGTGCCTTAGCACCGGCACCGGGCCACCGGCACCGGCACCGGCGCCTAAGCACCGGCACCGGGCCGGTGCTAGGCTGGTACCGGCGCCGGTGCCGGTGCTGGATAAAAGAGAAAAATTAGTGTAAAAAGAATAATTGAAGCTCATTTATCACCAATGTAATGAATAATGGCGCAAAAAGGTAGCATTTTGTTAATAAAATCTTCTGATTAGCATAGTGAAGCATTTTGACTGAACTTCAGAACAAGTCTTCGAGCTTTAAAAATGAATTATTCATTTAACGAAACACATCTTATTGAAAACATCAATTAACAGCAAGAAGCGTGGGCACTAATAAATAAAGTAAATCAAAATTAAAAACATCGACATATAGAGTGGAAAGTTCTTCTAATTCTACCAGCTGTAGGCAAGAAGGATGAGTACTACAGAGTAGTTTTCAACTTAATTTCATCAAATCCATTTTTATTTTCCATTTCGTGAGCAGAAGACCGTAAAAGGCAGCTAGAATTTTAAAATAGTTTTTATGCAAAAATTTTTCCTGCAAATTATTCAGAAAAAGCTTGTTAAAACTTTGTAAATGAACTTCATTGTAAGTCTTTTGCATTACTAATATATCCCATGTTTGTTTTCAGAGGCTTTTGAAAATGTGAAATGATAAACTCAAATAATTTAACCTCAAAAAGTTTTTGTGGCTATTTTCATGTTTGTTTCTTACTAGTTGAATATTTAACTAATGCACTAAAACCAAATTTCGATTTGACTAAAGAATCAACTACTGCACAAGCCAATCTTGATTGCGCTACACTTAAACTTATAATACACTATTTAACTTTTATTTTTCTTCGAATTTCAATTTTATTACAATTTTTTGTTTGTTTAATGCTTAAGTGAGAAAATTAAATATGTATTCATAAATTAAAAACAATGAAGTCGTTACTAGCCAAATGAAATTTTGCCCTTAATATGTATATCCGGTGAAAAATAGGTACAAATTTAACCCTTTTTGAAGAAGCATAGTACACTATATAATATGCTAATGTGCACGGCACCGGCACCGGCACCGGCGCCGGTACAGGGGGTACCGGCACCGGCACTGGTAAAAAAGCGGCACCGGGACATCACTAATCTTAACATACATTCAAACTAACAAAATTATTTCATCTATTCAGTTCGGGTTCTTGCCTAAAAAATCGTGTGAAGCCTAACTATTAATGTACACTAAACGAAATTATGTGCCACATCGATTCTAAAAGTCTGGTTGATGCAATATATTCAGACTTCTGCAAAGCTCTTGATTCTGTCTCACATAATAAGCTCCTTCACGGCACACAGACATTAGAGCGCATGACATTAGAGTGCCGACATTAGAGCGCGCGACATTAGAGCGCAACAACATTTAGAGCGCAGCGACATTAGAGCGCGCGACATTAGAGCGCGCGACATTAGAGCGCAGCGACATTAGAGCGCAGCGACATTGAAGCGCGCGACGCAGTAGAGCGCCGACATTGAAGTGCAGTTACAATGGTGCGTCACGGAGGCAGACATAGACTTTTCCTCTCCACAAAAAAATTTGTAACTTTTTGTTTCCAAAAATTAGTGTACAAAAATATACCTAGCATACATAACGAAAATCAGTTCAATTTCTTGTTTGGTTAAGAAGTGGCAGTGACATAAATGCTCTGCAAAACAGTGTCTACAAGCGACCCCTTGCTATGCTAGTTTTAAAGTTGTAAGTGTTACTTATTTAAAAAATTTTGACATTAATTTAAGCATCTTTTGTGCAATGGAGTAGACTGATCTGTGTTCTAACACCTACAGCTCTAAAACTACGGTAGTAAGGGTGTCATTTTGAGGACGTTATTTTGTAGCTTTTCATGCTCTTTCTAATTGAACTATACTCTTTTCACTTGGTTTCTTGACACAGAAATGCAGAATAACTTTACACAAATTTTGCACTTTTGCTTATTTACTGCAATTTCATGATTGTTTACTGCAGCAGTAAATTTTACGCTTGATTTGCTCAACTTACAGTAAATGCGTACAATTTAAAAAATTGTGAAAATGAATACTGTAATCTGTGTCAAGAAAATAAGTGAAAAGGGTATAATGGCGTTACAGAAAACCTACTGCTTCAAAAGTAACTGTCCTTTTTCCAAAGGTAAATAAAAAGTAAAAATTCCTACAGAGTTGGACTTTTTCAAAGGTATGTTCGTTTTGTCCGTGAAGCTTTAACCAGCGAATTCTTTCATTTATTAGCATCTATTATGGCTGTGCTCTAATGTCGCGCGCTTCAATGTTGCGCGCGCTAATGTCGCGCGCTCTAGTGTCGCTGCGCTCTAATGTCGCGCGCTCTAATGTTTCTGCGCTCTAATGTCGCTGCGCTCTAATGTCGGTGCGCTCTAATGTCAGCGCTCTAATGTCGGCGCTCTAATGTCGTGCGCTCTAATGTCGGCTCATCCTCCTTCACAAACTTTCCTTTACGGACTAAAAGGACGATTATTTTTTGTGGATTACAGATTTTTTACATGGTCGAACTCAGCAAGTAAAAATTGGTGATTTTTTTCTGAGCTCACTGATGTTACTAGCGGAGTTCCTTAGGGTAGCGTTCTTGGTCCTCTTTTGTTTGTTTTTTACATAAATGATATCGCTTTTCTCAAGAAAAATGAAAAGTTGAAAATGTACCTATTTGCGGATGATGTAAAAATGTTTTCTGTCACAGAACAAGCAGGTTTGTTGAACAATTTGTTACTGAATGTTGATGAGTGGTCTGAAAAGTGGCAATTACCTTTATCTTTGGCTAAGTGCTCCGTCTTGCATTTCGGTCATAAAAATCCTAGGCGAAAATATTCGATTGGAATAGAGGATCTTTTGGAAAACAACGAAGTAAAAGATTTAGATATTCTTTTAAATGAATATATGGATTTTTCGCCGCACATTGAACATATAGTTAAAAGTGCATATTTGAGGATATCGCGGATTTTTCGAGCATTTAAGGCTAAAGATGCTGAACTGCTATTTATGGCTTATAAAACGTATAATCGACCTTTACCAGAATATTGCATGGTCATTTGGTCATTACACAAAAAGCAAGACGTAAAAAGTATTGAGAGAGTTCAAAGATACTTTACTAGAAGGGTCTTAAATTTTCCCGACTTGAGCTATAGGGAATGTTAAGATTTTCTTAAATTAGACTCACTTCAGTTGCGTCGAGTCCGTCATGATCTATCGGTGGCCTATAACATTTACCATGGTCTTAAAGACATAGATTTTAACGAGTTGTTCACGGTATGTAATGGCATCACTCGATCAGGTAACTCGCTGAAGCTAAAAATACCAAAATCTCGCTTAAATTTGAAAATGTACTGTTTTATAAATAGACTTTCTCCTCTTTGGAATAGTTTGTCAGAAGAAGTTGTAAATGCCCGAACTTTCCCTCCTTTAGCAGTCGTTTAGAGAAAATAAGTTTTACCTGGCTTAGACTATAAGTGCTATAAGTGCTAACCGCCTTTAGAGTCCTTGCGCAGGTTATTGATATTTACACATTATCTTATTACAGTGATTTATACTTTAAATTGAATTGCATTGACGTCATTTTATTGTATTTACTTTGATTTTTTCTTTTTTTAATTCGACCAAGTTTGTATTGTTTTAATTCTGTCTCTGTCGCAATAAGCTATTTCTTTCTTTCTCATTGGCATCGAAAAATTGCGAAAAAAAACAAAACAAATTTTAAAAATTGAATTCTGGGATTGTATTTCAGTTTCTGGGGTCCTTCTGGGGGTTGCATACCCTATACCCCCACGCCCACGTGTGTCCCATTTCCTCAGCCCTAAAAGAGATGGTTTCCATTGGATTCTCATCGCATCTTATCTAAGGTATCCGGTTAGCAAAATCTGCAAACTAAAATTCATCTTTTGGCTCCCCCTTATGTTTGAAAAAAATTTTGGTCGTGCCTTTCGAATTAAAATCCTGAATACGGGTCTGATTGCAATTATTATCGATGTCATTTCTGATGACTTCATAAATAGTTACTCTTCTGTAGAAGAGCTAAAAGAACGATAAAAAATGAAAAACGCCTGAAAAATTGACATACGCTTTATGTCCAACTCAAGTTTAAGTGATTTTGAGTGGTTTCGATGACAAAAAATATGCATAAATTTTGCGTCATCTAGCTAAAGATTGCCTTAAAAACCTGTTTTGGTGATATTTCAGATGTAAATCGAAAATTTTTTCACATTTCCTTTTGGAAACTTTAAAATCAAAAAAATTTTCTTATCTAGAGATGTTTGGCTGCCAGAAATGCTCAGCATAGAAATTCTGCGAGGGCTAGGTGCAATTTCAAAGTGCCATTTGGATCAAAAATGGTGGGTACGCGTCAAAACATCGATTCTAGGCATTTCTGACCATACTCCATCTTTCTGGAGTATAAAAACAAAAAAGTTTCCCTGAAACATCGAAAAAAAGTCAAACAAATTGATTAAAATATAGTCAAAAGATGAGTATCTGGCGCCAGGTGCCGAAAATTTGTGAGTTTTGAGCAAGTACATACATGTAATGGCTCGAAATTTCGGGTGGAGTCTCCGGCCATTTTAGGGGGGATGGTAAATATGGCCTCCTATTTGTGCCCAAAAACGGCCAAAAATTCAAGTTTATTCAGAGTGGTAAAAATTTGGAGGAGGGGGATGGGGAAAATTCAGAGGAGGGGGTGGTGAAAATTTTTCTAGACCGGGGCAGTGTTTTTTTTTGTACTCGGCAAAGATTTTTCCCGATGTACAAAGACTTTTCGGGATCGTCTTTGTACATTTACAAAGATTTTGGGAAGACAAAATTTGCAAAAAAGGTCTGCAATTCACAAAAATTTTCGGCGCTTTTTGCCGAAACGAGTAATTGTGTGTTCTATATATCTTTATAATGGCAGAAATTGCATTTCAAAAGAAAAATGTCAAATTTTTTGGCGTGTCGCGCCGTGATTTTTGCCCTTAGAGACCCATAAACTAGCTAATATACACTATTAAAAAACGAACAACTCTGTTTTTACCACACTAAAATCGTTACTGTACTATAATATAGTACCCAAGAATTTGTGTGTACAAAATGAACAAAGATTTTTGGGAGGACAAAAACTGTAAAAAGGTGTAAAATTCCTGACAATTTTCGGTGCTTCGCGCCGAAATGAGTAATTTTTTGTCTTATATATATCTTTAAAATGGCAGAATTTGCATTTAGAATTGAAAACTGTCAAATTTTTAGGCGCTTCGCGCCGTTTAAAAACAATTTTTAGTAATTTTTTGGCAATTTTTAGTAATTTTTGGCGTCAGAAATCCAGAAATTAGCTAAAACACACTACCAAAGATAGGAAACCCTGTTTTACCTCACTAAAATCGATACTGTACTATATTATAGTACACAAAAATTTGCATGTACAAAATGTACAAAGACTTTTGGGGACCATCTTTGTACATGTACAAATGGACCTTGTACAAAAAACACTGGACCGGGGTGAAGCCACCAAACCATAGAGAACATGTTTTGGGGCGGCCAGCGTTCCCGCCCGCGGGATACGGACTAGATCGTACTCGTACTTAATGACGTTTAACTGATTAAAAACTAGGTTATGACCACCGTTTGCTGCGTGACCTTACACGCCTATATCCAGGATTCGGCAAAGGGGGGCGGACACTACATAAATTAGTCTATATTCCAAAAAATTCGCCGACAAAGCTCGCAAAAACCACATTTTTCGACGTTTTTCGACATGTTGTATATATCCATTAAGATCATTGATTTCTATCTTTTCGAAAAAATTTTTCCTCACTCAAAGGGCTATAAGTCGTGTCGTTTTTTGGTCGCGTTTGAGCCAAAATTTTGGATAGTGCTAAACATCTGCCGCGAAACACAGAAAAATTGAAGATTTTACGACAAAGACTTGGGGTTTTTACATCGTTCCGTGCCTTATCTCACATTTCAAAAATTTTTTTTATCCAAGGGGGTGACGGCCCTGTGATCATATATGCAGCCTAATTTGATCACTTTTAGACCTGGTTGGGACGGACTTGAGCGATTTGGAGGTTCTGACAGTTGAAGGAATTGAATCAATGGTTACTGCAGTTGGTTTTCCAACTTCGTCGGCTGTAGCTATATCGTGCAATGGAAATTTACCTAATGGCACCTCAGCGCTACTGCCGAATATCGACAGTCAGAGCTATCCTTTTTTTGCCAACTGCACGTTGCCGTCAAAAAGCACTGAATGGGCCAGTAATTTAAGCAGCTTTAAACAGAATACGATTTAGTTATTCTTACAGATTTCCTTAATTAGATTATTCTTATTTTCCAAGTCGCTTTTTTGTTTTCATCAGGATTACTATTTTAATCTTGCTTAGGAACTAATTTACAAATATTCAAAATATGCTTTTGAGCATCTTGTGCTGATAATAGTCTTCTTATTTTGAGTCATAGGGCTTCCATGCGGATTCTCACGTCATGCGCGAAAATGTGGACAGAAAAGAGCATGTTTTACGTGTATAATATAGGGTGGCCCAAAAAAGGCTTCACTCTGTTCTAACAGGTCCTTCGGCGAATATTAACATAAAATTTTGGGACTGGTTGCATTAGATAGATAAAAATGTCTTCGTTTAAAATCGTGTAAAAAAATTTTGGTCAGGTAGGCATGTACACCCCAGCAATTTATGCACTGCGGCGATTTATTTGCATTCTATTTTGATATTGTTCTTAAATCAGATGCACAAGGTCAGGGTCGGCAGGAGGGTAAAATCCAGAAATCCAAATTGTAAATTTAGTTTACGCGGTTTGTGATATTCAGCCGACAAAAATGGTCAAAATAGTCTGTAAATCGATTTTTCATGGTAATATCGCACGCATAAAGCATTTTAGTCCCTATCGACTACAACGTGTCGCTTTAAACACTGAAGAATATAGAAACTGGTAAATTTTGGGCGCTTTTTCGAGTAAAAAGCACATGAAAGTATTGATCCGGCACGAAGCGCGAAAATAATTTCGACATTATTATTTCTTTTGTCCTCAATCAAAACTGATGCAATAAATCTTCCATCGGCTCGAATTCGCTGGATAGTACCTGCCTGGCTGTTCCTCAGTGGGGGGGTAAATACCCTGTCACCCTTATGTGCATGTATGGCTTAAATGCTAAAAGCTTGTTCGGTTCTGACATCAATTTGGTCACCCTTTTGACAATACATGCCCACGGTTTTTTTGTATTCGGCAAATATTTTTCCGATGTACAAAGACTTTTCGGGACCGTCTTTGTACATGTACACAGATTTTTGGGAAGACAAAAATTGCAAAAGGCCTAAAATTCGCAAAAATTTTCGGCACTTTGCGCCGAAATGAGTAATTATATGCAGTGATCGGACCGAGGCCTCGGCCTCGGCCTCGGTAATCCTCGGCGTTTTTTGGAGCCTCGGCGCCGAGGGCGAAGCTGAAAAGTGCCGAGGCGCCGAGGGTTAAAATCAAATTTGAATAAGTTCAATATATCCGTTGAATATTAACTATTTAGAATGCATCTGCAGTACACAGGCTGTTTTTTATCTATAGGCTTTTCTTATGGTTTTAGGCGCGTAACCAGCATACGTGGGCAGCACTAAAAGTCTGGGGGTGTGCAAGATTTTTGAAAGTTTAAGAAATGGTCTGAAAAATGGTGGTATGGCGAAAAAACACCGTCTTTCAACGTTTCTCATCGAGCACTATCCATTGGCATCAAAACATTGCGAAAAAAACAAAAAAATTCAAAAATTGAATTTTGGGGGGATATTTGGTTTCTGGGGGGATATTTTGGTTTCTGGGGTGTATTTTGGTTTCTGGGGGTGTATTTTGGTTTCTCGGGGAGTGCCTACCTTCCAAACCCCTCCCCCACGCCCAGGTGTGGTACCCAGTCACACAAAGTTACATATAGCAAAGTGCCAATTGATTTTTCATCTGATGACTAAGTTTTTATTCTCATGCTTGCTACATGGATCGGAAACGCACATTCCCGTAGGGGGAGGAGGGAGGGGTATTACCCCCAGGGTACAAGACTCATGTCACTGTCAGACGATTTTTGGTAAAAACCTTTTGAATATTTTTGAACTCAATTTTTAGTATGGCAAAAGTGCACCTAACTATTAGAATTTCACCGAAGTGATGCAGTATTTTTGAATGTAAGCAAAAGTAAATAGACAAACTATTACTAAAAAAATGTAACAGCTCAAAATTTTCGGAGAGGGGCTCCTCGGCATACATGTAACGGTTGGAAATTTCGGGTAGGGGTCCTTGTCCATCTTTAGAAGGAGGTGGGGGATAGCGACTCCAATTCTATGTAAAAAATGGCAAAAACACCTAAAAATAGCCAACAAAGCGCAAGTTTTCGTTAAAAATGGGGAGGGTGGGTCAAAATTTAGTGACGTTGGGGGGGGTGTGGGGGAGGACTTCCAACCCTAGGTGGGTGGGGAATACGCCAAAGCTTCCCTATTACACGTATATATGGTTTTCGGCCATTTTTAGGGGGGGGTAAATGACCACTAATTTTTGGCCGAAAATCGCAAAAACGCCCCTAAAAATTGCCAAAAAATGCAGGTTTACACCAAAAATTACAAATTTCGGCTCCTGCATTTATTTTTGGAGCCATTTTTACACAATGTTAAAATACTTTCTGGGACAAAGCGATTTTAATTTTATCATTTTTCTGTATTTTTTAGGGATTTCAAAAATTTAGGCGCTTCGCGCAAAATATCGCTAATATAGTGTATTTTGATTGGAGGAGGGGCATTAAACACTCCAAAACCAATTTTTGTGTAATATAGGCATCTTTATGCAGATTTAAATATCTTTTGTATCTATTTATACTGTTTTTAAAAATTTTATGCAAAAATAAGTACTATTTAATAACTTTGCACTTTTTTTGCCGTTCAAAGATAAAATTGACTAATTTATCCTGATGTTGCATTGGATTTATAAGCGCAGTGGTGCTTATCACAAGATTTAATTGGCATATTATAATGTCTGTAATTTCTGACTTTGTAGTAAAAGTTGTTTTAGCTTTCTCAGTCGAGTTTTATGTGTCAATTCCATCAAAAGCTCATAAAAATTTCAGCGCTTCGCGCCAAACTAATATTACCAACTAAATTCAGGCCGAATCATCACATTTAGGAGCACGATATTGTTTTGTATTCGGCAAAGATTTTTCCCGATGTACAAAGACTTTACAGGACCGTCTTTGTACATGCACAAAGAGTTTTGGGGAAACATAAACTGTAAAAAGGTGTCTTATTCCCGAAAATTTCCGGCGCTTTGCGCCGAAATCAGTAATTGTCCTATGATCTTTAAAATGGTAGAATTTGCATTTAGGATGGAAAAATGTCAAATATTTAGAAACCCAGAAATTAGCTAAGATACACTATCAAAGGTCGAAAAACCCTGTTTCGCCACACTAAAATCGCTACTGTACCATATTATAGTAAACAAAAATTTGTACGTAAAAAATGTTCAAAGACTTCTGGATACCATCTTTGTACATGTATAAAGGTATGTTGCACAAAAAAACACTATTCAGGACTGCATGCCGGTTGCAGGTCACACACTGGCAGTATGAAAAAATGTGTATGTTTAAAAATATATTTATATAATATATCTACAAAACTTTGTTCGCTAATACAAAGACCTTCTCGGAGATCTTTGTGCATGCACAAAGAAGCTCGTACAAAAAATAGTGTCGGCTAATAATAATAACACTACTCTTAATTTACTGGTCCCCCATTTTGAGATTTCACACCTCCCTCAACTCTGGAACTTGGGAAACTATGATCGGAAAGTACAGTGCAGTTTCCGTCATATTACCTACTACACCAGAATTGAATGATTGAAAAAAATGTGTTTAAACACATTACTGCAAAAGTGAGCACAACAATGGCTCCTTACATAGCTTATTTCGTTTCTTCGTTTATTTCGTCGACACTGTTTTCTTATTTATAATAATAGAACTTTTTAAATGCTTGTTAAGTCATATTTTTTATTAATTTTTCCAAGTTTTCAACGGCAACTCGTTAAATTAAAGTATTATTGAAAATAAGAATGAATTGTTTGACATTCGATAAAGTGTTTAATATTACGATTATTCTCTAGCTCATGTGCATACAAAATATTCTAAGAGTACTATTTATAGGTATATATCTATATAACCTTGACCCTCGGCATTACCCTCGGCCGAGGCAAGGATTTTAAGCCGCCTCGGCCTTCGAGGGTCCAAAAAGTGCCCTCGGTCCGATCACTGATTGTGTTTTGTATATATCTTTATAATGGCAGAAATTGCATTTCGAAAGGAAAAATGTCAAATTTTTTGGCGCTTCGCGCCGTTTTTAAACGATTCTTATGGATTTTTGCCCTCAGAGACACAGAAATTAATTAAAATACACTACGAAAGGTCGAACAATTCTGTTTTTACCACACTCAAATCGCTACTGTACCATATTATAGTACCAAACACTTTGTGTGTCCAAAATGTACAAAGACTTTTGGGGACCACTTTTGTAAATGTACATATATACAAACGGACCTTGTACAAAAAACACTGATACACACATATCTTGTCAGAGTCTTATTTAAGGGAGAGGGGGAGGCTCCTTCCTAGGCTGAAAACTTTTTAGCAGGTAAGATAACGCACGGAAGGATGAGAAGATTGCGTCTGTTTGCCCAAAAATCGTCAAATTTTCGGCGTTTCGCGCTATACATATATATGAGAAGTACTTTACACTGAAAATTCATTGGGATAGCTCGCGAAAACCGCATTTTCCACCTTTTTCGAGATTAAAGAATTTTATCTTTTCCAGAAAGATTTTCTCCACACTCGAAAGGCAATCAAAGTGTCACTATTTGATCGCGCTTGAGCGAAAATTATGGAAAATACTATATGTAAATTTGGCGCGTAGCACCGAAATTTTAAAGAATTTCAAACAGCTGTGAAAATTTCTTCAAAATTGGGCGAGTGAAATATATCAAGTCCAGAAATTTTTTAAGTGACTTTTGTACTCACGTTTGTCTTCAGAAATTTAGCACCAGCTGGAAAATATTAGACGAATACGGAGAATGTGTTTTCAACTCCATGTCATCGCTGCAGAAAATTATAGCTCCACAAAAATTCGTCTGCCTAATCATATTGAGTTGACTAAAAACCGCAAAATTTACAAATTGCAAATTATACAAAGACTTATTGGTATCTTACCGTCTTTGTACATTTGCACAGGGACCTTGTATTAGAACGTTGCTTTTAGTATCTCGACCAAAGTTGAATTTTCTACCAGAAGCCGAGATTTTAACTCCTTTTCGAGTTTTGAGCAAAAACTTCTTTTGTTGGTTTTGTTGTTTTAATGCAAAAATTTGAAGTTCGGTTGCTCCTTCCCAAAACGGTGTCTAATTCCTCATTCAAAATAGAAGTTTTCAGCTGTTATAGCACACCCAGGGCGTATGCAGGATTCATTTAAGGAGGGGGGGCGGTTCTTGAATTGATAACGCAGCATTTCTTTCGGGATACATATGTTCGGCGGTACCCAAAATAAAATGCATTTTCCGACGTTTCGTAACATGCTCTATCCGTCAAGCTCATTAGAAAAAATTTAATTTTCTCTTAATGGGCAGTAAAAAATGTCGTTTTCTTGGCCGCGCTTGAGCTAAACTAATGAAAAATCACGATCCCACGACGCGAAGCGCCAAGAATTTTGAGATTTTTCGATAAAAAGCCTGTTTTCCTTATTTTTCATGCATTGTTTTACGTTTCCAAAGTTATTTCTAGGCTACGGGGAGGGGCGACCACTCTTCCCCGCCCCCTCCCCTTCCTGTTTACACTCAGTGCATACGTATTGTGTGATCATACATAGATGCGCAAGGCCAAACTTTCAGGGTAGTGAATCAAAAATTGTTAGATGGCTATGTGCTTCGTAAAAACGGCTCTTTAGGCCTTTTTGGCTCAGAAAATTAGCTATTTAGCCTTTTTCGGACTCAGAAAATTAGCTATACAGCGTTTTTGGGCTCAGAAAACTAGCTGTATAGTCTTTTTTGAGCTCATAAATGCTATATAGTTGTCTTTTCTGAGTTTCAAAAGTATATAGCTATTTCCTCAACTCCAAAAAGGGCTAAATAGTTATTTTTGGTCCAAAAAGGCTATAAATGTAGCTACGTTTGTTAGTCCAAAAAAGGCTATACAGTATATAGATATTTTTCTGAGCCCCAAAAAGCTATATAGCTAATTTTATTAGCCCAAAAGGACTAGAGAGGCGCTTTTACGAAGAAATTAGGTACCTATATAGTTATTTTTGGTTTTCACCTTATGAAGGTTTAGCCTTGCGCACCTATGTTTACGATGTACGGCGGCCGTTTTCTTCAGCATTCGATTACTGTCCGAGAAACAGGTCGACTTCTTGTCCCGATCTCGCCTTAGCGATGACTGATAAAGTAGCCACGTCATCTGCTTATGCAATAAAGCGCTCTAATTCTACGTCCTTTAAAACTGAAGGCTGTCAAGACATCGCTTCTTTCCTTCACGATTCGCACACGTCGGTGAATAGGCGAAATGACGTCACCGCTCATCGTTCCGAAGAGCGATTGAATAGCTTGGAAAGTCTAATTGAAGCTTTAGAACGATCATGTGAGCCGATGATGATCTCAGAAAATGGCGCAGTGAAGGACGAAAACGTAATTTTATATGAGCAAATAAGGATCACAGTTTGGACGGTCCCAACTGGTAGAAAGGAAATGCTTTATTTTCTGCATTCATAATTTAGCGATCATTGAACAAATTTATTTAATTTATAATGCGACATACAAGGTATGTATGTACAGGCCCGTAGCCAGGATTTTATTGCGGAAGAATTTTTTAAGTCAGATATCTCGAGAAATTTACTGTTTACAAAGGTATTCTGCAATAATAATACTAGGAACCACTCCTGGTCAATACTCTATTTCTGCCAGTCTACAGGACAGACAAAAGTGGACGGGGAGAAGGAAATGGTCGTTTGAACGAAGATATGTTTTGTTCAGTAAAGCCTGAAAATCCCACTTTTGCATATAGACAATGACTTTTTAAACTGGACAACCACTTTTTGGACCAGACAAACCAGTTTGAGACCCGGGCAATCACTTTCTGGGCCAAACTTTAGATTTTTATTTAAAGTTTTCATTCAATTTTTCGCTCTGTAAGATACGGCTTATTGAGAAGTATTAAAAATGTTATGGTTTTTGGTTGTTTGCACATATCAAAATTAAATGTTTTTGTTTCTAGGAAAAAATATTCGATAATTCGAATTAGAAATGTACGCATATGATATCCTATGGATCGAATCGAGTTTTGTGCTTGATATTACAATTTTTAGGCTTTATTAGTCGACTTCGACGCTGATTGTTCCACATCAGCTGGCACTATGCCGCAGCAATTTTCGGTGGATACTGCGGACGTTTTGGGCTTTAAATTACCTTTGGTTGCTGTGGCAGACTCAACAAAATCCTATGTGTGTGTTTCGGACGTTTTTAGGACTTTTTTCAATCGTAGACACTGGGACGAGTTTAAGGAAATTTTGGCCAAAAATCATATTGAGCCAGTCTCTGGTCTCGCGCACGATTTTTCGGGTAAGTAATTTGCTGAAACTTCTCTATGATAATCAAAATTTAGGCGAAGCGGTATTCGGCTATCCTATAGCACACAGTCAAATCTTAATCAGAAGTTCAAAAAGGGTTTAAAGGGATTGAAGTTATCATTTTCTGCGATTATTGTAGAGAATTTGAAATTTTCGAATTCGATTAGGCCTAGTGCGAAGTAACTTTGAATGAATGCTATTGTCTTTCCGACACGATAAAATATAATTGTATTGGCAATAGAACGATTTATAAAAAATTTTCCACTGATGCAGCACATTTCCACTCCTCTTGTATAGACTCTCTACAGTCTTCCAAGCGAGAAAGCATACGTTTTATGCATGCTGTACAATTTAGTTTTCATCGCTTAAGTGTATACGTGGCACAAAATGAAATATGTTTTAGTGGAAATGGTAACTGCAGTATAAAAAAAGACTAGAGGTCCCTTTTCTGCTCTGTTTGATGCACGTTGCCAGGGTTATCTGTAATAGGCTGATTCGAGAATACGAAAATTTATCGTTCAAGTAGACAGTGTAAAATCTGGAATTTTTCGCTGAAGTAAGTTGCCTTTATTATGCATTATTTTTCTGAATTGAGTGGAAATATACTGATTTTGCTCTAAGTTGCCCGATATTACTCTTTTTTACTATGTTATTAGCTATTTTTCTAAGGCATAATTGAAAAAACGCATTTTTGAACTTACATACTATGGATGGGATTGGCATACATTTAACAGCTCGAAAGAAGGGGGTCAAGACCCCCTATTTGTCGTCGAAATTGGCCAAAAAACGCCTAGAAACGGCCAAAAAATTTGCACAAAAATCGGGGGGGGTCAAAAATTTTCTGGCTTTGGGGTGATGGGGGAGACGACTGAATTTGGGTGGGAAATCCCTCATCCCTCTTACATGTGTGGGGACTAGCATCGGCACCGGCACCGGTGCTAACTTTTAAATGCAGAAGTCTGTGTATGTAGGCAATAGGTATCTGATACTATTATTAAATCGTAACTCTTAAAATTATTTTCCATTGATTTAGATTGCGAATTACTTACTGTGTGATGTGAATTTGTTATGTCAGGAAACCTAGATCATGTGAATGCTATAACGGTCGAACAATGCCAGCGGCTTTTATTGAACAACGAAGCGCGTAAAGAGGGTTTTGTAAAATGCATCAGTCTAAGCAATGCTGACGTCACGAGCGGTTCTTGCCGAAATTCCTTAGTCGCTGAGACAAAACTTATTTCGGCATTAGAACGTCAAGTTGGCGAATTGGTTAGCGGTATAAAGACACGCAACCAAGATCAGGCCGATATCGCCTACATTGAATATGAAGGTCAAACCCTGCCTAGCATCAAGTATGTATATAACATAACATTGACGCCGATATCATTATCGTTCAACAGCACTCTTAAGTACATATGACTATTTATGTTTTGAATTTTTTCAGAGCTTTAAAATATTTTTAAGTTTTAAAAATTTTATAAGTGAAAAGTGTAAATAAGTTTAAAAAAGTGAAAAGTTAAAAAGTCAGAAACATACATGTAAATAGGGAGGGGTTAGAAAGGGTTTACCCCGCTGAAAAGTCCAAAAATTAGGTACTATCGAGCACTTTTAGCCGAAAATAGTGTACTTTTAAGGGATTTTGACAATAGCCAAAAAACGCAATTTACCGTGATCGAAATCCTGGATTTCACTCTTTGACCCCAAATCTCAATTTTACCCCTCCTGGCCATTCGGACCTTGTGTATGTATCTATGGCCAAAATGCTTTAAATTTCATGAAATGACAAAAATTTACGAAATATTTCAATTTATTGATTGATTGGGTTTTTTCGGCTTAGTAATTTTTCTATTTTTAGGTAGAGCTGTGCCGGGGTCGCCTTTTTTCCCGGGGCCGGGTGGCAGAAAAGCGTGCTTTACCGTGCTCATAGTACGACCCTACCCTACCCCTTATATGTACATAATTCTGCTAGTAGATATGCGCGTCAAGCGTTTATATTTGTTGGGATTACAAGATATAACAGAACATGGGCATCGGGTGGTGTTGGGACGTGGGGTGCGGGGGAGGTTTGGGAGGTATGCACCCCCAGAAGTTGAATACCCACCAGAATTCAATTTTTGAACTTTTAGCTTTAGCGATTTTTGATGCTATAGGATAGTTAGCTTGACGAGAAACGTCAAAAATGGTGTTTTTCACCATGCGACCATTTTTTTGACCTAGGAAAATTTTTTCACCCTTCCCCAGAAATTTTTCACACTCCTAAAATTTCGGTGCTGCCCACCTATGGTCCTAGACCCCAGAATTCACACTCTCCCCAAAATCCAAGCAGACGCCCCAGAAATTGATTTTCAGAATTCTTTTGTTTTTCTGCGATTTTTTGATGCTAGTGGATAGCTCTCATTGAGAAACGGAGAGAAAGGTGTTTTTTTAACCCTACCATATATTATCAGGCACTTTGACTTCGAAAAATTTTGGAACCCCAGAATTTTTGAGCTTGAGCTGCCCATGTATGGATTTATCTCCTCTGACTCAGATGTGCGTTTTTCAATGTGCTTTACTTTGCACTTTTTAGGCTTATTATTCTATTTGTTCTGATAGACGTGGCTGTCATGTTACCAAGCAAGCTGGAAAGCTCGTCTATTTTGAAACCCAGAATTTTTAAAATATGTCAATTTTAGTTATTATCTAGAAATTTGCACCAACCTGACATAATGGAATAAAGATTTGAATTAGCAAGATCTGTGGTGTTGCTTGAAATTGAGCTTGAAGGTGAATCTGCCCAAAACATTATCAATTTTCTACATTATAATCAATTCTAACACTGGCCCCGGCCCCGGCGCTGGGGCCAGCCTAACTCTGCACAGCTCTTATTCTGGGCATAGCCGGGGTAGCATTTTGTGAAATATTGAAGAAGCTAATGTTTCCATTTTAGGCTTATCATTCTGCTCCGTTTCATCTTTAATTTGTGTATGTTTTAATTCTTGCATAAAAATTCTGCGGACTTAATAAAGGCCTGGCTGGATCGGTAATTAAGACTGCGTTTATACTCAAAATGTAGCATATTTTCTTTTTTCTACAACACGACGAATAATAATCGTCTCAGTATATATTCGTTGGCGGAAACATTTTCGACGAAATTTTTTTCCCGAGGAACTCAGATAATTCAATAAAAATGAAACGTACATAAACAACTAAAAATGAAATAGGTATGGATGTAAAATCGTAAAAGTAGAATAGAAGGAAAAAATAAATATACAAGACGTACATACGTAGGATATATGCTCATACATAACAGTAACAAATACTCAGCATTCATTTTTTATTATTTCGCTCTTCAATTTTTAGTTGAAAGGTTTATTTGAAACAGTTCTCAGCTTTTATCGCAGACAATTGTGTTTTTCTTTTCTTTAATTGGATATTGTTATCTTTTAACTCTTTCACGAGTTTGTACTCCTTTTTTACGAAATTCGATCGAAAAATCTTATTTCGAGTTATGTGTTGTACCTCTAACTTTTTCATGTACAAGTCGTACATTCATATACCTATTCTTAGTTTACGAAATAGCCATATATACGTGCACATGGTGAAAAAGTTCTTGGGAGGGTAAAGAAAGTTTTCGGGGGGGGGGTAATTGAATAATTAATTTTGTTATTAAATGTCTAATTTCTATACTCAATCCGTGGAATTTCATTTTTAATGAATTTGTGTGACTAAATTTGCATGAAAACAAATGACAATAGGTCGAAGGAATGACCTGTAACATCAAATATACATATGTATGTATATGAAGTAATGTAAGAAACGTGTCTGGATCAACGAACTGAACAATCTACTGCTCGAAAAATGAGTATATGTATGCACTTTAAATAATACTTTTAGACGTCGTCTGACACTTTTTAATTGTTCGAGTAATAGTTTTTGGTCCAAAATGGCCTTAGGACGGGCAGACATGCACATGGGGGTATGGGGGTATCCCCTACCACAACGTTTGGAAGGATACCCCTCTCAGGCCATTTTGGACCAAAACCGATTACTTGAACAATGAAAAAGCGTCATATGACGTCTGACAGTGTAATTTCAACTATAATATATTCATTTTTCGAGCAGTAGACTATTCAATTTGTTCATCCAGACATTTTTCTTTTATTATTTTGCATAAATTTGATGTTACTGGTCACTATTTTTATCAAATTTAACCAAAAATGTTCTTAAAAAACCAAATATGACTAATTAAGTACAAAAATTTGTCATTTAAATAGGTAAAAAATTACCCATTTACCCCGACCCCCAAGGAAACTCTGTTTACCCTCCTCTCAGAGCTTTTGGCCATGTACATGTATGAGACGAGGGTATGCTTTTCAAAAGTGTAAAAGTGTTGGTAGGGTGATACCTCAGTATTCATGTGTTGAAATGACACTGAATCATCTTTTGTCCGATTTTAGCATGAATGGTGTCCTGTACGTGCGTCTTGTGGATTTGCGGAAGAAATTCATCAATCCACTCCAGAATGTGGTTTTAAATAATCACGCGGATGCTCTTAAAACTTTGTGTGAACGCCTCAAGATCGATGTGCTGAAATGTCCACCAAATGAGAAAGCTCGATTGGTAGTGTATGCCAATTCGTGTCGATCGAGCAGCTTGTGGGTTATCAAGTAAAATTTAAATTCTTGAGTGTATACTTAGATGTACGCAGGGCCATATTAGGGGAGGCGCTAGATTGAAAAATTGCGAGTCCTTGGATGTGAAATCGTCAAATTTTCGGTGCTTTGCGGTAGATGTAAAGTATTTTCCATTATTTTGGCTCAAGCGCGACCAAAATACGACACTTTTCGAGTGAAGAAAATTTTTTTCCGGAATTTTTTGAATTTCATGATCTGAATGGATACAGCACGTCGAAAAATGCAGTTTTTGTGAATTATCTCGAAGAATTTCCTCAGATATAGACTAATTTACGTTGGGTCTGCCCCCCCCATTGGCCGAATCCTGGATACGGGCCTAGATGTACGTATATGTACCTATATCATACATTGCGAGACATGAAAATAATTACATTTTTGGGCGTTTTTTCGGACAAAATCTACGTATAAAATGGTGTCGAACTTGGATAGAGAAAATCTACTGTTCAACCTTCCTGCGTGGCTAATTTTTTAATATACAGTTCAAGTTTAAGATTGACTCCAGAGCATTTCAAAATTTTTGTCACTGTATTTAATTTTAGGGTCTTCCGAAGAAAAATCATGCTGAAAAATTATAAATTTTTTTGGACAAATTCACCATTCTTAAGACAAGTCTGGGCTTTCAAGATAACAAATAACAAATATAATAGGAAGAAAATACATAAGAAACGGCGCGAAGCGTCGGAAAATGTTGAGCTTAGTAGCTCAAAAGTGTACTAAGAACCTGTCTTGGCTGGCTTTTTAGTTTTTTTCGTAGACATTAAGAAGTTTTAATTTTTTCCTTTGGTCGACCATTATTAAGAGTAAAAGTATTTTCTTAATTGAGGGGGCGGCCTCCTCCCCGCCCCTGCTAGTTAATCTCCTGTCCGCTTGGTATTCACCTCTTTTCCCCGAAATACCCGAGATCACTAATATTTGTATGTTTAACTGAAGTTGAATTCAATCCTTCATTGTCCTTCAATATGAAATTCTTCGAAATTAGAAAAGTGAGAAAACTTATGTCAATGTATTTCTACTGCGCTAAACATGTAGCAGTAATTCCGTTCGAACTCAGCCAGGGATTTTTCTTCTAAAATGAAAGCACATGTATAATAAGCCTTAAGGCGCAATTATTAGTTATCTTTTTATTCTGATAACCTTAGGTTTGCAGAAGCCTACGTGATGAGCAATGCTTGTACCTCTGACTCATTATTGTCACAATCAGTCGTGCAGTAGGCATCCCGATTTTCGAAAATTTGACTATTCTATAGCGAATGAAATTTTATGGATAATAAGAAGTGAAAATTTTCTGCGCGGGATAAACCCCTCCTCCAAGCACACCTGGGCAATGCCCCATATCGGCCCATCACCAGGACGGGCCGAACCAGAAGTTGGACGGGGCGAAGGGGTAACTTGGACGGGGCTATGTTTTGTGCAGCGAGAAGATTTTTGGAGATAATTTAAGGAAATGCTAGATACAGTATATCATGATCACTTTGCAAAACATGCACAGGAACCATCTTATTACACTGTTCGACACCTTTATCATGGATGGACCCACCTTTTTCAGTGACTGACCCACTGATCAAGCTGAATGACCCAACTTCTTCAGGTACGGACCCACCTTTTTTCAGGGACAGACCCACCTTTTTCAGGGTGTAGGGACCCACCCACCCTTTTGGCTGGAAGTTGGACGGGGCGAACCGTCAGCCATTGCCCAGGTTTGCCTCCAAGTCTCTAAAACCGTGCACATATGGTCATAAAATCATACATGATTTGAAAGGGTTTATCCCTACAATTTTTTTCACCAAGAGAATTTTCAATTTTCAAAAAAAACTCGTAGAAAAGACGTTGTTTCAAGCGTTTTAGTCATGTATATATATGCTCAAAAGTCTTACAATTTCGGTGCTTCGCGCCATATATTCATTTTTGACTATATTTTGTTCAATTTAATCGAAATTTTAAAATTTTTTCCAAAAACTATTTGTGTTTTTATACTAAAGCATCGTCAGAAACACTGAAAAATGATGTTTTTGGCGCGTATCCACTGTTTTTGAGTCCGAAAAAGGCTTTTTCAGAATTTCACCCTCCAAATCCCTTTCTGTGCATGTGCTGTCATAATGCATTATTATCATCTGTTTTTGAGCCCAAAAAAGGTTTTTTTTAATTTCACCTCCTCCAAATCCTCTTTCTGTGCATGTGCGGTCATAATGCATTATTATCATCTTACAGGGCATCGGACGCACCACGTTTAGTGCAGGAATATAAATTACGTAAGCAAAAAAAGACAAAGTCTCACAGACGAAATTCTGCTTCGGGCGTTCATTCGGCGGACAAAAAGAGCAGCTCAGCCGAAGACCTACACAAAAGTCTAAGTGCAGATGCGGTCAAAGCAAAGCATGGATTAGGTAGGTACATAGCTGAAAATCAATGTATGACTTTGCATACATATATACGTACATACGTAACATAGATGCACAAGGTCAGGGTCGGCGTGGGGGTAATATACCAGAAATCCGAACCAGTGAATTTAGTGCTCACAATTTTTGCTTATATTCAAATGACGGAAATCGTCAAAATAGTCTAAAATGTTTTTTGTTGTAATGCCGCGTTTTAAAGCATTTTTAGTACCTTTGACTGCATAACATAGCTTTCAACACTAAAAAATGTAGCAATTGTGTCTTTTCTGGGCTCAAAATGGCGGATACGCGTTAAAAATATCGTTTTTCAGCATTTCTGATGATGCTCTCTCTTTCTAGAGCATAAAAAAGTAAAAAAATTGAAAAACTCAAAACAGTTCGAATTAAGCGAAGAAAATATAGTAGTCAAACAGTGAGTATATGGCGCCAAGAGCTCAAAATTTGACACCTTTTAGTGACCAGATCACTAAAAACGCTTGCAACATATGCAATCTGGCGGGGGAGGGGTCTGACTCCCCGCTGAATGCTACTGACGATACATGTGCAGCATGGAAATTCTGAGGGGGGAGTCAGGCCCAAAAAATTTTAAAAAGTGCCTTTTTGGGGCTGAAAAACGAAGGGTACACGTCAAAAACACTGTTTTTTGACGTTCCAGATAATGTTCGTTTTTTCTAGGACATCAAAACGTAAAACAAATCTGAGAAAATTGAGTAAATTGAACGTAAATTGAACAAAATATAATAAAAAATGCTTATATGGCGCAAAGCGCCGAAAATATGAGATTTTCGAGCCAAAACGCTTAAAAGGGCACACTTTTTGCAGCTTATGCCAACTTTTACAAAGAATCGACAAAATTGTTAAAAGTGTGCTTTTGAAAGCATTTCCAGCTCATTTTTTGCTTAATCGTCAAATTTTTGGCGCTTTGCGCCATTTACACATTTTTTGATTATATTTTGTTCAATTTTCTCGATTTTTTCAAATTTTTCTCTTGTTATGTTCTAGAAAGAACGAGTGTTGCCGGAGACGTCTGAAAACTGTTCTTCATTCGTACCTGACGTTTTTTAGCTAAAAAAAGGCATTTTTTGAAAATTTTTTGGTCCTGACCCCCTTTTGCAGAACTCCCATGCTGTACATGTATGGATAGCACCTTTTCTACCACATAAAAACCATAATTTCACGGCGCTTCACACCGTGTTTATCAATGTTTGTACTTTTTATCGCTAGTAACTTACAAATTAGCGAAATTTCATGAATAAGGGTTAAGGAACACAGATTTTCGCACATAACGTTCTACTGTACCATATTATAGTACCCCTAAAATATGTAATGTACAGAATGTGCATTGACTTATGGGGACCGCCTTTGTGTATGTGCAAAGAGATTTCGTACAAAAACCAATTATCAAAATTCACTGCAGGCCCGTATCCAGGATTTTATTTCGGGGGGGAAATTTTGAGACCAGATATCTCGAGAACTATTAGGAGATAGGCGAAAATAAAGGCAGTTTTGAGCGTATCTCGGCGAGCTCTATACAATGGTGAAGAAAAATTCAAAATTTTCACTCCATTTCATATTTATATACAGCGAATTCATCATTTAAGCTAATGTGTCATCACTTAATCAACGAATTATTTCTCATCTCTTGCCTTTGCACTAAATCATTGTGCTTTACTGAGAAAAACAATGCAGATAATGAATAATTTGGCGCCAAGCGCCGAAAAATATTGACATATTCTGCATGTCAAGTTCAAATTTGTGCGGTTCTGAGCGGGTCTAGAAGACAAAAACATATATAAACAATAAATACGGCGCGAAGCGCCCGAAAAATTTCGTGTTTTCCATGTAATAACTCAAATTTAAGCTGTTTTGAGTGAGCTAGAAGGCAAAAACTATAGCTGAACAATGAATCCGGCGCACAGCGCTGGAAAAATTAACATGCTCTATATGTCTAACTAAAATTGGAGCGATTTTTAGCGGTTTAGAAGACAAAACTATACATAAACAATAAATCCGGCGCGAAGCGCCGGAAAATTTTGAGTTAACTAGCTCAAAAGTACGCCAAAAACCTGTTTTGGCGGTGTTTCAGACGCACTTTGCCAATTTTTCATTTTTCCCTTTGGGGGACCCTTGGGAGAAACAAAATTTTTTCCCATTTCGGGGGGGGCAGCCCCTCCGCCCCCTGGATACGGGCCTGATTCACTGTATGACAATTTACGGATTTCACCCTCCTCTGGTCATCTCTACCTTGCCCATGTATGTTTTCTACGAACTTTTTGGGATTTTTCGGAAAATCGCGAATTTTTTATGGGGGGAGGCGGGGTGAAAAAATTCCTTGGAGGGGGCGGGGTTAAAAGATTGGGGGAGGGGGGTTGAAAATCCCCAATTCCTCAAGAACATATATGCTTCCGTCGCTCATTAGATAATTGTTTGTTGACAGATACCGAAAGGTCGTTGGCGTTCGACATCGACGCGTCCTGTAATCTCGATAATACTGCCGTTTATTCCCCGGCCGCCGTTTCGGTTGGTGCCGCCAGCTGTTCGTCGTCACTTTCCGCCGAAACCGCGTCCAATCGCAGCAACAGCGCCTGCGGCGGCGAATCAAAGAGCTACGTTAATATCTTCGACCAAATCACCTCTTCCGCCTCCGCCGCTTCTTCTCATTCGTTGGCCGGCAAAAATCGAGACAGCCAATCAGCGAAGGCCGCTCGACGCCGATCGCTCGCCGAATCCGCCCATCGTTCGCGCGCGTCCTCTTCGGTTTCGAACGGTTCCGCCGCCGCCGCCGGATCGTCGGGCAAAAATGCCGAATATTTGAACAATAAAAATATACCTAAAACAAAAATGTCTAAAATATCCGCCCCCGGGCCGCCATCGGTCGCCACGGCCAAAAACAGCTTTGAACGCATTCTTATTTCGGCCGATACGGCTTATCCGACGATGACGTCATCGTCGTCGTCGGCGTCGTCGCTGTCGAAAAAATTCCGCCGCGACGGCTCGAAGCGATTCGGCTACGGCTACGGCGACGCCAGCGACGATCGCGTCGTTACGATCAATTTAGATGCGATCAACATGCCCGATTCGTCGTTTAAATTGAATAAAAAGTTGAACGGTCGTCATCGCGACAAACGGGCGGCGATAGTCGGCAGAACCGTAAGCGACCAATCGCCGATAATCAGTAGAACCGTAACCGACCAATCGCGTGTGAGCGTCGCCGCGGCTGCTCCGATCTCATTGGACGCCGGCGGTTCGACCGGAAAAACGTCCGTCGGTGACTTATTTGCTACGAAACCCGTCCGCCACCCCTCCGGTCGTTCTGTAGACGATTCGACGAATCCGGATTCGGTCGGCCCATCCACGCCCGACCCAAATTTAACCCCTAAACCCGACCTATTAATAAACCCGTCGGACGATACGAATTTGGCCTACGACCAGTCGTTGTCCCGGGACCGTTTATTGGCCGAAACTACCAAATCTTGCGCCGTCTTCTTATCGAAATCCGCGCCGTTGCCCGTCGCCGTCTACAATAGGCGATTCGAACGCGGCCCGGCCGGCTATTACTACGATCACTTGTTCGTGGAGAAGGAGTCGCAATGCGTGTATTGCCTGAAGTGCCGGTCGATGGTCGACCTGTTGACCTTCGTCGAACACGATCACCGGGCGAAATCGGATGGTCAGGATAAAGACAGACGCCTTTCGCTGCGAGACCCGCAACTTTTGATGTTCGTCCGCGATCCGCTCGCGGATCGTTTCGATTTGTGGCGAAATTTGTGCCTAAAATCTGAACGGTACCGGGCGTTGCCCTCCCGATATTTGGGCTATAATTTGCCGCCAAAAATCGCCGAATATTACGAAGCCTTGAGGCATAATGCGGTACCTTCGCCGGAAAAACAAAATACCGCCGCCGATGCGTCCGACCAGCCGCCCGTAAACGAGAGAAACGCTGGCGATATGGACGCGTCGACGCATTCTGTTGAATCGGTTAATCATGAAGATAAGATGGAAGTGGATGAAAAAGCAGAAAACGATGCACGTACGATGCACGAACAACCGGAAGAGGTGCGGACGGCAGCGATTTTGTTATCTTTGTCGAGGAGAGGCGATAGATCTTCGTGAATCGATCATTTGACGTACGTGTAACAGGGGAATGGAGATCCCATTCCCCCACTTTATGTTGGATGCCCCCTCAACCACCTAGAGCCAGAAAATTTTTACCCCTCCTGATGTTTGGAAAAAACTGCATTTTTTAAACCGTTTTTATATGTATTTGAGCCATAAGTTGGAGGTCGTTTACCCCTCCCCCCTCTTGAAAATAGCCTCGGATCACCACTCAAAATTTTGAGCCGTTACATTCATGCTCTCTGAACTTTATTTCAAGTTGATTTAATGCTGCTTGTGCAAAAGTGCGTAATTGGGCGTTCGAAATTTCGTTTCGTTGAATTTTGAGCTCGCTCGCGTTTTTTTGCATTTTTCTACATCGAGAATTTAATTTTTTTTAGTCTCGATTTTGTCTTTTTTGAAGATTAAGTAAGGCGCAGGTGTTTAGGTCCATCGAGGTTTATCGGAAGGAATTGTCGTAGTGAAGACAAAGTTTTCGGTAATGAGACGCATGCCTTGACATTTTATTCTTATGCAGTCTAAAAGAGTTTTGTTTTTAATGCATATCAGGACTTCGAGTAACTAATTGCTCAATTTTCAAAGAATTTTTCAATTTTGCAAGCTTTCTATCCGATTTAGAGCCAGATGTGAGAAATCAGCTGTTCACAGGGGCTTAAAGGCAGGATTTCGTGCCGGGGTCCAAAAAAATTTTAAAGTCCTAAAGTTAGCAAGAACAATGGCATTTTTGAGCGTTTCTCTACGACACCTATACAATATCGAATAAAAATCTTTAAAAAATCGAAGCTTCGTTTTAAACTAGGTTACAAGATTTACAATTTAAGTTACCCGTGAATGATCAATTTCTCAATATGCAGTTCAAGCTCGACTCCATGAAATTTTGAAATTTCGTCTTTGCATTTAATTCTCGGGCTTGCCGAAGAAACAGTATTAGTAACTCGCTGCGAAGTGCTTGAAAGTTTTTGCATTTTTGTTTACCGCGTTTAACTCGATCCTGGGCTTTTTAGATAACAAGTATTTAATTGAAAAATAAGAAATTCGCAGAAAAGTTCAAGCTTGCCAACACAAAGAGTGTTTAGCACTTTCAATTATACTTACAGAATTTTAAAATTTTTTCTCTAAAAGGACGTGTAAAAAATATAAAATTCTTCTATTTCGGTGGTGGGTACCGCTCTTCCGACTGCTTACGCCACTGGCCGCATGGGGAAAAACCATGTTTTATCTTTTCTTCAAGCTCTGACAATTGGTAGTAAAATATAGCTAAAAACTTGTTTAAAAATACCCGATTTATGCCGGTTTATAAGTCTGCTGCTCGCAAGGATTTATTACGATTTTATGGACATATTTGCATAAGATAGAAAATGTTTACCTAGCTACAGTGTTTTTTGTACAAGGTCCGTTTGTACATGTACAAAGATGGTCCTTAAAAGTCTTTGTACATTTCGTACACACAAATTTTTGGGTACTATAATATGGTACAGTAGCGATTTTAGAGTGGCAAAAACAGAGTTGTTCGACCTTTGGTTACGTATTTTAGCAATTTCTAGGTTTCTGAGGGCAAAAATCAGTAATAATCGTCTCAAATCGGCGCGAAGCGCCAAAAAATTTGCCATTTTTCCTTTCAAATTGCAATTTCTGAAATTATGAAGATATATAGAACACACAATTGCTCATTTCGGCGCGGAGCGCCGAGAATTTTCGCAAATTTCGAACCTTTTTTCAGTTTTTGTTCAAAAAATCTTTGTACATGTACAAAGACGGTCCCCAAAAGTCTTTGTACATCGCGGAAAATCTTTGCCGAATACAAAAAACCGTGCCTATCTAGTTGCAGTTTAGTAATGAATAATATTTTTCTAGTAATTATTTAGATAAATTAAGTGGTTGACAATTAATCTTTCGCTTTTCAAAATAATTGTTGTTTCTTTTCGTCTCTCAATGGGACGTTTTGCTCCCGCCCAATCATTATTTGTGACAAAATGTTGGCATGAAGCAATGTTCTCTAATCGTTTCCTATGCTTCGGTCAATTTATCTATTTACTTGTACATATATTGAAAGATCGATTGAAGACGAATACGATCTAATATTTTTGAGGGCGTCGTTGTTCTAGGGTTGAGTGGATCGCCTTAATCGATCGTTCTTACTTCTGAGAGGTACATACATAGTGACTGAAGTTGTTTGATTTTTAATTTATTTTGCTTTTGCGCTGAATCATTTCTTAGTAGGTGATTATTTTTCTTCCCATTTAACCATAATGCTTTCTACATACAATAGCAGGTGTCCGACTTTCTTTTTAAAATTTACGTCATATACATACCTTAAAGCACGTAAGCGCAATGAGTTGCTGTATACTCTGTACACTTTGTACCTCACTTTACGCAATTTGATTGTTTTTTTATATTTTGCGTAACTTTCGTATATCAACATATGTAGTTCTTCTTGCGTTTAATAAAATTTTAATTCCTGCAATTCAGTGTTTTCCTGAATTCCCTTTACATTCTTATTTGCGCCGGGAATATTGAATTTTTGAATGAATTTGTATATTGATTTTCATATTTTGAACAACTTCCAATTCACGCACGCACAACTTCTGATTTGTGCACTCAGACGAAAAACTTTGGGATACGAGCAGGCCCGTATCCAGGATTTTATTTCGGGAGGGGGGGGGTGGAAAGGCGAAAATTTTGAGGTCAAATATCTCGAGAATAATTAGGAGATTGGCAGAAATAAAGGCATTTTTGAGCATATCTCAACGAGCTCCATGCAATGGTTAGAAAAATTTCAAGAAAAATTGTATACTCATATTACACAAATCTATAGTTTAAACAATCAACAACTGATTTCTCATTATTCAATCGACGAATAATTTCCTTACTTCTGTCTTTGTCATTTACTAGGAAAAACAAGAAAAATTGACATGTTCTGCATGTCTAACTCAAATTTGAGCGGTTTTGGGCGGGATAGGAGACAAAAATTATACATGAACGATAAACCCGGCGCGAAGCGCCGAAAAATTATGAGTTTACTAGCTCAGACGTACGATGAAAATCTGTTCTGGTGGTGTGTTTCAAAAATGATTTTTCATCTCCGGGAAGCGGACCCCCCCCGCCCCCTTGACTGCGGCCCTGGATACGAGTATTAATCTGAAGATTGAATCTAAGCATTGAACTAAAAAGTTTGAATTAGCCGAAAAATTTTAGTCTTTAAAACTAGTATTTCAAAACAGATGTCCGTCATTGTTTTTAACTTGACTCGAACATCATTAAATGGTGTGAAAATTGAGTTGAATTAGTTCGGCAATTTTCTTTTTGTTTTTAAAACGCTGTGTTTCTGTTGGTGATAATGACGAGCGCCAATTCAGTTTTCTGATAAATTTGCGATTAAAAAGACTGCTATTTGTATTTGAAAACCGTTAGATATCAAATATCGACGCTTTGCGCCTGGTTGCGTTAAATAAAGTCTAATAGTAGCATTAGCAGAAGCTTAATGATGTTTACAAATGAGAAACGAATGATAGAATACATGTATTAAGCGCTCAATCGGGAAACGAATAAAGTTGGGCAAGTATTTAGGAAAAAGCAGTCACGCAGAGCACGATATGGGCATGAGTTGGACCCACGCATGGGCATGGGGAGGGGGTTGTACCCACACCTGGGCGTAGTGGTGGGGGTTTAGAGGGTATGCACCCCCCTTCCCCCCGAGAAACCAAAATACCCCCCCAGAATAGAATTTTCGAATTTTTTTGTTTTTTCGCAATTTTTTGACACTAATGGATAGTGCTCGATGAGAAACGTTAAAAAATTGTGTTTTTCGTCATACCACTAATTTTAAGGCCATTTTTTGACCTTTGGAAAATCTTGCACCCTCCAGAATTTCGGTGCTGCCCACGTATGGTTGTGCTCCCCGGAAGTTGAAAAGCCATCTGCAGATTATTGTAGACCCCCAGAATTCTATTTGTAGTAACATTTTTGGCGATTTGACCCATCCTGACCCCGAGAATTTGGGTGCTGCCCATGTATAGTTGGACCTGGCTGGACCTGCAGAATCCAGAAGACCCCCTCACAGAATTGGATTTTTAAAAACATCGTTTTTTCCTGATTTTTTATGTCAGTGGATAGATAGAGAAGAAACATCAAAAAATTGTGTTTTTGCCGTTAGATACCATGAAATTTTTGACATTTTTTAACCTTTAAAACTTTTTTGGACCTACCAGAATTTATGCTCTGCGGGTATGAGCACGACTTATAGTAAACTTAAAAAAGCCATTAGTTGCTTCCAACTATACGTAGAAAATTATCAGTGACGTAAAAGCGTAAGCGATGAATTTACATTTTCATTCATGTAACAGTAGAACTGCTACTGGATTGGTAAACTTCATCCTTGATAAGATCTTCAATGAATTTAAAAGTGAGCTTGCTTGCTAAGTATGAATCTGTCTGGAAATTCGTTGATTGTTATGAAATGAATAGAAACAGTTGAAAGGAGCGCAAAATTTTTAATGCATAAAGCAGTCAATGGGTTCTTTATGGTACCTATTAATTTAATTTTCTTAAACGCCTAATGGAAGCGCTAAGGTCTCAGTCGATTAATCGTTTATCGTTTCTACATAACTCTTACCCAAAGGTAGTAGGCTTTATTTTCAGGCGGACGTTCACATCCGGAGGCGATAGAACCAAACAAGCTATTCAGTTCTGTTGAGATATGAAAGCCGCATAACTTAAATATGTTGGAATAGCATAAATTTGTATACCTGAGTTAACTTTCAGCAATATTTCGAGAAGGTGTTTTCTTCAAGCAGAAACATGTTTAATTGTTGAATACGCATTCAAAAGTCTAAAGCTTAGTCCGTTAATTAATTACGGAATTCCCCTGCTAAAGAAATTCAGTGTTAAATTGAAATTGCTCCGTTTTAGTGTCTTTGACACCCTTTTAGGATTTCATTATGACGGGTTTAGGAAAAGTTGTTCAAATCGATCGGAATGGCGATTTTGAGAGTTTCGTTGATGCTTCCGAGAAGTAAGCATTTAAAATTATTTACGTCAGTTTATACTGTTATTTTCTGGAAATTTAAATAGATTATTGATGCATACCTAAGAATTAAAATCAAATAGGTATTCATGGAAAGAATATTGAAATTACAAATGTAAGATGAAATAGTAAAAAGTAGGGATGCAGCGGCTAGTGAATTTTGGTGTATTAGGGTCGAGTTTGAGCACTTTACTTGAGTTTATTCGGGTTTGGGTAGCCAATTTTAGTTTGTGAGTTTGGGTATTACGGCAAATATATACGTACATAATAAAATAATGTATAATAGAATATCGCACTTCTTTGGTGTTAAGACTTCACCATATTACGATGCCAATATCAAGTTTACGCGGATGCCCATTGCCTACCACACAGTTACATGGGGGTTTTAGGGTCTTTCTTTACCATCAGGAAAAGTTACATATTATTAGGGCAAAAAAGGGCAAAACAAAAAATTATTCCTGACCAGTGAATTATGGTAGTTTCCTTGTTATTCTAACATATACACCACTTTTATGGCCAATGAACGTAAATAAAGTCAGGATGTTTAGGTCTTCTATTCCCATCTGCCTAACCTTCAGACTAGGTTGACCTCCCAGACCGGCCGTGCTGTGCAACTATGGCGGTTGCTAGTGTAAGCTAAAATTACGTTTCACGACTTTTAGTATTTACTTTAGTATTCTGGGCCTCTGACAATGACAATGTTCTATGCTATGATTGGTAAAATCTTTTATTGCATTTGATGATGTTTATACTAGCAAAGAAAAATGCTCCGATGGAACAAAAAAGGGAATATACTTGGGATTGAGAATTATCGAGGATGTAAAAGAAGGGGACTAGGAAAAATCTCCCTATGTTATATGCCAAAAATCGCAAAATATGTTAAAAACCAGACTTTCTCTAAACAATGCAAAAAATCTAAGTATATTCTGCGGCCTTTGAAAAATGTAAAAGTTTAGTAAACAATTGTTGTAGACATGTGTAAAAGAGTATCTACATAAGGTCTCTTGCACGTCAGCTTCCGTGTTTCCTTACTGCTTTGAACCAACAATATCATCGATTGTCTTGAATGCATCGATATGTACTATTTCATTCAATTCGCTTAGCTACTGCATTGCTAATTCGCTGCTTTTTTCAATCAATTTTTTAGTAAATAGTCTATTTCTATTGGGAGGCCGCAGAATATACTTCAATTTTTTGCATTGTTTAGAGAAAGTCTGGTTTTTAACATATTTTGCGATTTTTGGCATATAACATAGGGAGATTTTTCCTAGTCCCCTCCTTTTACATCCTCGATAATTCTCAATCCTAAGTATGTTCCCTTTTTTGTTCCATCGGAGCATTTTTCTTTGCTAGTACCCTACTTTTAATTAGCAAGATTTGGAAATGCAATACTAGATTTCATTTACTGTGCGGTTCTTCTAATAATTGAATGGTTCAAACTGTACAAAACTACTAGCTGTAGAAAAAACAAACATTCTGATTAGTAATTCTTATGTTACGTAGAACATCATGTAAAGAAAAATGCTTCCAAAACTTTCTAGAGCTAAACTTAGTTTACATTTTAAACTTTACACAAGAGTGTAAAGAATTTTAGTGGAATTAATAATTTCGATATTGCTCTGATATAACGATCAGCATTTATTAAGAAACGAAACCTCTATAATGTTCTAGGAACAAATTAACATTAGGTGTTAATCAATTTACACTACTCTTCATGCGCCCCTATCAGACGTTTCACATCTGTTTCCATGTATATTTTACGACTTTAGGGAAAAAATAAGTTACCGTGAGGCTCTAGAATGGAGCTTATTATATAGTGTAAACTTTAAAGTAGCAACGAGTGTAAATAAGATTTTAGTCGGATTTGTAAATTCGATATTACTCGGATATTACGATCAACATTCATGAAAAAATTACATCTCCATAACGGTTTAAGGACAAATAGACACAGATGTAAACCACTTTACATCACTGTTGAGTGTAAACAACGCCCAGCTGACGTCCTATATTTCATTTCCTGTAAATTTTTAGATCTCAGGAAAAAATTTTGGGTTTTGCAATGCTCTAGAACAAAGGCTAACATGCAGTGTAAACTTTACACAACCGCCTAGTGTAAAGAGGATTTTATTTCGATTTGTAATTCTGATATTACTCGGATATTATTACCAACATTTATGAAAAAATTGCATGTCTACAATGGTCTGAGGACAAATAAACAATGAGTGTAAACTACTTTACATCACTGTTGGATGTAAACAAACGCGCCTACGTGACGTCTCACATTTGATTCTTTGAAAATTTCTAGACTCCAGGAAAAAATCAGGTTTCTGGAATGCTCAAAAACGAAGATAAATACATATGTAGTGTAAACTTCATGTAAACACCTAGTGTAAAGAATATTTTGGTCAGATTCGTAATTTTGATATTGTTCCGATATTACGATTAATATTTATGAAAAAAATTAAGTCACCATAATGTTCTATGGGCAAACTAACAATAGGTGTAAACCACTTTACAACACTGTAGGTGTAAACATATGCGCCAGACTGGCATATCAAATTTGGTTCCTTGTCCATTTCTAGACTTGATAAACGTGTCCCTGACTCGTAACCGGAGAAGCAGGCAGAAAAAACAAGACAGAAACGCATTTTAAACACCAAATTTTTGTCTTTACACTCGCTAAATATTAATGTATAGACAATTTGCTTTGACATGCACCCGATATAAAGCACTTTATTTTTATTCTATTGGACTTATCCCGACTTCTGGACGGAGAAAGTGGCGAATAAAAAACGCAACAAAAACGTATTTTCCATCATTTAGAACACTGTAAACTTTAAAATTCCGTACCGAACTCCCCAATTGAGTTTAAAGAAATTCGGTTTGGTACAATTTGTAGCTTTTAAATCGTAGTACATTCCTGTGTGCCAAAATTCTGTTGCAAAAATTATTTGGTATGATTTATTAATCAAACTTCGGAAAAAACGTGTTTTTTCGCCAATTTTTTACCTCTGATTTCGAACTTTACACCCCCATAAATAAGTCAATATTGCGTTTTTTTAAATGCGGTTTGCTGCGATGTGTAGCCCCTGAGACACACTTTATTAATGCCGTCTTCATTTTACACTGACTCATAGGCGGAAAAATTTGGCAGAGAAATCTTACTTAGAATCCGTTTTTTACACCATCCACTAGAGTGTAAACTTTAAACCCCAGGATCTAACTCACCATAGAGCGTAGAATACTTTGCTTATATGCAGAAGCAGCCCTTGATCCGCTCTACATTTCTGTCAGAAAACATTTAAAAAAACTCATAACCGGAGTTAGTATCAGACATAAGCGGGTTGAAAACTCGACCAAAAGTGCTTTTTCACCCCCAGATTTTCGCACTCTTTACACTGCCATTCGAGAACTAATGCGAATTTCAAAAAACAAAAAAATTTTGTTCTGTAGAATTCATCCCTCTATAATCCTTTGCTGTTCAATTCATCGAGTCATCAATACTCAGTTGTCCACATGCCGTGACAAAAAGGTTGTAAAATTTGTCCTATGTTATAACGTTACACAAAAACTTTACACCTTCTTTACACTGTCAGTTTTGAGTTTCAAGAAAAACAAAAAACACGGGCAGCGAATTTTTTCATTATCTTTCTTTTAAAAAAACCCGCACCTTCCAGAAGTGTCCCGTTATAGCTGTAGGGGGTGCACAGGTGTTAGGGGTACCCAAGTATATTATAGGTACGCGCTAACGCGCTACCTAAGATTAATTGTGAAACCCGCACCGCATTACGTGGTATCTCCTATACCAGCTTACTTCATAAGTTTATTTAGGGAATCTTGTAAAAGTCTGCACTTATGACCGTTGTTTCTGCAAGTTTTGTGAGAGTTATAGTCTGACATTTTGACGAATTAGTAGATCTACGAGTATCTATATTTTCTGATTTTGACGAATACTTAATTTCGTTCAAGAGACTTTATAATTTTGTTTTAAATTAAGATGCCTGGTTCTTGTGCATTTCTGGGCCGATTGGTCCGAGAGCTGCTCACAAATGAATGAAGTTCTGGACGAATTAGCCAACTCAGTTGAAATCAGGAATTTCAAATTTATTAAGGTTCGTCTAATATTGATTAGCCTAACGGTCTTATGAGTAAGCGTTGATGATAAGAGTAAGTTTAACGTTCACGATTTTTTTGCTGTTTTAACGATCAAAATGGTCAAAATAGCCTATGAAACTTTTTTCGTGGTAATATCGCATTTTGAAAGCATTTTTAGTCCATTTTGACTGCATTATATCACTTTTAGCACTGAAAAATGCAAAAATTTATCAATTTCGGACGCTTTTTGAGTAAAAAGTACTTAAAAGTACTAATATGGCGCGAAGCGCCTGAAACATTTTGACGTTTTTACTGCTTTTGACCTCAAAAATAATGCAAAAAGCGTTCCATCAACTCAAAATCGCCGGACAGTACCTGTCCGGCGACCCTCCAGGGGGTAATACACCCCTTACCCCTTATGTGCATATATGCACTGACATGCTTTTTATTGCGAATACGAATTTGATTGTTCGGAATTAGGCTGCTCAAAAATATGCCTACATTTTTCAATCAACTCATCGTCTGCATAACATCCGTCTTCTATGTGTACGTTTACGTAAGGTTCGGACTGCAGTGCAATTCTTAAGGACAATTTACTTCAAAATGACTCCTTCAACTAAATAATTGGGAATTTTATGCAGTAGTCTATTTTGCTTCTGTTTAGGTTGAAGCCGAAAAATTTCCCGAAATCTCAAAACGTTACAAAGTTCAAGCGGTGCCGACTTTTATTTTTCTCAAGGTCAGTCCTGTTTTATTCTATGATAATTGTTTGTTTAAAATTTCTTGTTTCGTCGTTAAGCGAGCCGTTTGTTTTTTATGTCTTTATCAACCAAGACATAATTAGATTACCAGAAAAGAGCTTAAAATGAGCATAATGTGTATTTTTTCAAAAGAGGTGAGAAACTGAAAACAAAGTCCGGATAGAAAATCTTGTACTTATTGAATAGGTGGTATAAAAGTTTTAAAAAAATATGAAAGAAATAGATAGATAAGAATTTGTATATAATTTTTTGATGCACGAAAATTCATAAGCGGTTAACGAGGCTTTATCACTCGAGAAGCCTGTTCGTGCCTCGCTTGCACTTATACTCGTATTGCACAATTTAAGAGAAATTAGAAAAATTCGAGTATAAGTATTGTCACCAGACATTCACATCGAGGACGTTTGGGGGTCTAGACCCCCAGAATAGAAAAATGGGGAATTTTTGAGGAAAATAAGGCAAAATGGAGGCCAAAAATGGAAAAAAATTCAAAATTCTCTTCTTTATTGACCAGAAACTGTGTTTATAGTTCCAGAAATTTGGTGCTGCACCAAATTTTTTAAACCTATAAGAGATTCAGGATGTCGAGAAACGTCGAAAAAACATTCTCAGCACTCAGCTAGCTTTTTTTGTGCACTAAATTGCACCAAATTTGGCTTTTTCGCACCGAATGCACCAAATTCGTACATTTATTAAAATTAGCTCCAAAATGGAGGGAAATCAAGTTCTAACTCTCACAAATGGCTGATAAAACGGGCGTTTATACTCGACTTGGTCCACTCAAGCGTAGCTTGCTTTTAGTTTGCCCTTACTTGTGAAATATGGCTGCTGTTTCCTCAACTAAGCTTCGAACTTTAGCACAAAACCATTCTGCAGATCAAAGTGTCACAGATGGAAAGATAATAAAGTATGTCATGTGCGATTTAGTTATTAAAATTGATGACACACATCAGAAAGCACGAATTACTTCGCACATTAAGCAGTCCACACCTTGAATAATCTTCAAGGAATTCTGATCTGCCAAAGCAACTTTTTCTTGAAAATTCTTCTAAAAGTACGGAAGGAACATCGAAAACTAACAAAGAGTTTAAATTAAGTTAAGACTTCATATGTTCCATTAAATTCAGTCGATGTGAAACGTTCGTTTTCGCAGTACAAATCGCTCTTTACCGATCTTAGGGCAGGGACTTTAGTTCGAAAATATCGAGATGCACACTGTAATCATGTCAATATTTGTTTGGGTAAAACTTGTGTATTATATACTACCAAATTATTGAATTTTTAGCACCAAATTTTGCACCGAATCTTGTAAAATTTTGCATTAAATCATTGATTTTTTGCACCAAATTTTAGTGGTTCTCATAGTTCCCAAGGTCGAAAGTTCAGGGGGTTAAGATCCCAAAATTTGAGATCATTTAATTTGGAGTTATAGCCTTTTTTGCTGTTCAAATATGAAAAATGGCTAAAACATCTGATATACATAGCATGTTTTAATGTGAAAAACTGCGTTTTTAACTACTTTTTGTCCTATTCTGACTAGTTTCGTCACTCTTGTAAGTGAAAAATATAAGAATTGATCGAAAATTCTGATATTTCAGATCATTTTAACTTCATTCTAGGTATTTTATGGGTAAACAAAACAGAAATGTACTAAAAAATTTTAACATCTTCACTGCTTTTGTACCCAAAAATCATTGCAGAAAATGTTTGATAGCTCAAAATCGTCTGACAGTGATTCAAGTCTCGGACCCTGAGGGGGATAATACTTCTTCCCCCTCACCCCCATATGGGAATGTGTGGTGGTTCTACTGATAAAGCAAATGTAAAGCTTCAGCGCTTATACCAGTTTTTGAGGTCAGTTCTGCCCAAAAAAGCTTAATTTTTGATCCCAAAGACTGCCTAACCCTCTTCTCCAGGTCGGCCATGCTGTGCACCTTTTTATTCTATTTTTTCACTCTTGTTCTACAGATCAGCGGCGTATTTGTTCGAAAAATTATATTTCGTGTTCTTATAAATATGTGTGTTTGCACTTTACAGATCGTACTTATGTACATACATTAGCTGAACTGTACAAAACATGTTCGATCGTGCTTCGCTTCTGAGCTTCAGTCTTGTCCTTCCTTTAAATAGTTCGGCTACTTTTGGATTGTTTTTGTCTATTATGTATTATGTATGCTTTATTAATACTCTATTTTTTTGACCTACTTTATTATTAACAATATTTACTTTCTATTAGTATGTATATATTACATATATCTTACTATATCTGTAGGTGCGCAAGGTTAAACTTTCAGGGAGAAGTGAAAATCAAAAACTTGTAGATAGCCAACGATGGTGTGCTCTTAAAAGCGTCGTTTTCGAGCTTTTGTAGCAAATATATAGCCGTTTGAAATCGCAAACAGCTATATAGCTTTGAGTCGGAAAAATGCTAGTTTTCATAGCCCGAAAAGTCCATGTAGCAGGGTTTTTGTTGTACAAGGTCACTTTGTACATGTTCAAAGATAGTCCCCAAAAGTCTTTGTACATTTTGTAAGTGCAAATTTTTTTGTACTATCACATGGTACAGTAGCGATTTTATTGTGGTAAAACATATTTTTTTCGACTTTTGGTAGTGTATTTTACCTAATTTCTGGGTTTCTGACGCCAAAAATTACTAAAAGTTGTCTCAAGCCGAAAAATTTGACATTTTTACATTCGAAATGCAAATTCTGCCGTTTTAAAGATATATGGGACAAACAATTTTTCATTTCGGCGCTGAGCGCCGAAAATTTTCTTCGAATTTTACACATTTTTACAGTTTTTGTCTTCCCAAAAATTTTTGTACATGTACAAAGACGGTCCTGAAAAGTCTTTGTACATCGTAAAAAGTCTTTGCCGAATACAAAAAAACACTCCTATATAGCGATGTTTTTCATCCAAAAGGACTCAGTTTTTTAAGCGCAGGGAATTTTTACCGCGCTCTAACGCCTCCCATGCTTATGTAAGACTATTTCTGTTTATTACATATATCATATTACTACTGCTAGTTAGGTACGTATATATTGTTCCTTATCTCTACAGGGGAGCACCGTAATAGATCGATTCGATGGCGCCAGCCCATCGGAATTGACAAAAAAAGTGTACGAACATTCCAAAGCTTTTGATTCGTATGCTTCTGAAGCAGTTGCTGATACAACCCATGAAGTATATATTTTGCTCAAGTTATGAATGTAAAACAAAATACGCTTTAGTTTTTCTAAATTAACAAAATGAAATAAGATTTTTTTAAATTTGGCATACGCATACTAGAATTCAATTTAGACTATCTGAACTTGGTATGTATGTATGCAAAGCATTGTAGAAAATCTGATTAGAATAATATATGTGATTAGCGATTCGAAGACACAAAATTTTGAAGCTGTAATAAATTGATAACTATACGTATACATACTCACATAAAGTCTTAGGGTGAAAACAGTTTTATACTTTCTCGTATGTTTACACAAATGCATCTTAACAGGAATCATAGGACATGGATGAATTGCGTGTACACTTTTTTGTACGAGACGCTTAATATTTTTATTCAAGTACATATGCATATGTACTGTTCAATATGCAGATTTTTTAATATTAATCAGCCTGTTATAAGTATCTACTTTACATGCAATTTAATCATCAAACTGCAGAAAACAGCGCTAAGTTGTCAAATTATTCTTATTTCCTGAATAAAATCTTAAAAAGAAGAAATATATGCAAAAGACGTTTCAGACTGTACAAAGATGTTTGAGGTAGAACAAAGGTTGGTTTGGACTTTAACGCATTCGCCTGGAGCTATGTACATAAATAAACGGTTTTGAATAATGATATTCGGCGCCGTCATGAATTTTTATTTTTTTCTAGGCATGCATAGAAAATCATTGGAATTTTCTATCCGTCTGCCTCAAAAAGTCTTTGTGAGTTGTACAAGAATGACTCTAAAAATATTTGAAGAGACTCTTAACATTTTTATATTGTGCAAAATACAATGGGAGCAGTGGCGGATCCAGCATTTCTATAAGATGGCGTGGGGCTTACCTAAACTTTCCCCTAAGCAGTCGAAAACAGGTTTTAAAATCCGATATAAACTTCCGAAATGGCGTTTTTTCGCGTTTTGATGGTGTGCCACTGCTTTTATTCAGAATCATTACCGGAGCAGATTTTTTTCCAAAAAATTTCAAAATTTTAGTAATCTTTTCGCAAAAAAATGCTTAATTTTTTTAATTTCAGCTAAAATCCGACGGGACTTGAATTGCTATTCTATTTCCTAAATTGGTGCATTCGGAAATATATGCAACCGTAAAAACGCATTTTTCGGAAAATGTAGGATTTTCGCTAAAAATGCGATAAAATTATGCTGAATAGTTAGTTCTTTATGCAACAACTTGACTTTTACCTAGATCGCCAAGAAAGTCCAAAAAATTCGGGAGTTTACTATTAATGATTGCCAGAAATCATAACAACATACATATCTATTCTTTATCTCGTCAACTGTTGCTCCTCTTGAATCCTTCCCTGCGTACGAGTTAAGTACAAAAATCTTTTTAATTAAAGACGAAAGTAGTTACCGTTTATTTCTTCCAAAGAAATAATTTTATCCAATCAGTGATTGCTTTCATACCTGGGCGTGGGGGAGTTTGGGGAGTATGCACCCCCCGCCGAAAAACCAAAATAACCCCCAGAATTCAATTTTTGAAATTTTTTTCCGCAATTTTTTGATGCCAATGGATAGTGCTTGATGAGAAACGTTGAGAAATTGTGTTTTTCACCATACCACCATTTTAAGGCCATTTTTTGACCTTTGGAAAAATCTTGCACCCCTCCCACCAGAGCTTTGGTGCCGCCCACCTATGATGGCTTTGCTTGATTTGCTTGTACTCAGCTTATCTACTTCAATTTTCTTGAATGACAATAAAAATGTTGTTTTCGAAAGTCTAGTTTTACAATTTGTAAACAATCTATACACTTTATGTCATGCTTGTTCGACTTTGCTAGAATAAGTTTTAAGGCTAAGATTTGTTTGTATTTCACTTCACTGAATAATGTGCTTCGAACGAAATCATCTTCCAGGGCTACAAAAATCAAGAAATACGTTCAAACGACTTTATTGGCAGAATATGTAAAATCTTCCATTAAAAATAAAATAAATATGTACCTAAAATTAAATCTTTGAATAAAAAAATGAATCATTCGGCCTATTTACCTTTTTTACTCCATCTGACGCATGATTCGATACTCCAACGAATTATTGCACGTCTATATTTTATACTTCTGCAGTCAAGCTACATATACTGAATCCGGCTTTCTTATTTTCAATATTACTCTTACATACTCGTACATGTCTCTGTGCTTACAACATTATATAAAAATTTTGAATTTATACTGTTGTACGCGAAGTTAATTTTTTCTTTAAATTTTTAAATGTTTTAAATGTTTTAATGCTTCTATCGTAATTTTATGGCCAGACTTATTCTTGTTTGGTATCCCCAGAAGCAATTTTTAGAAGTTCTTTCTGATATTAAAAATTGTCGTCATTTTCAAGGTGTTGCATGGTGTTTTTTGAAGTCAATCAGATTTTTCCAGGATTTGAATACGCGATTGAAAAAGCTGGTCAATTCTGCTCCCTGTATGGTGTTTTTGAAGGGCTCTCCGGGTGCGCCCCGTTGCGGTTTTAGTAAAACATTGATGCAAATTTTGGACGAAACAGGGTAAGTTGCCTAGGTATAATCTCACGTTTTTTCAACCTTATGCTTAAATTATTCTGGTATAGATTCTGGCGAATTTTGGTTCGCATTATTGCAGTGAAAAGCTTTCAATAGATGGCAAATGGAATCTATACATCATAGGTGCACAAAGTTTGGGTCGGCAGGGGTGGGGTGAAATCCCAAAAATTCAAAACAGCAAATTTAATGTTCACGATTTTTTTGCTGTTTAAACGACCAAAATGGTCAAAATAGCCTATAAAAGCTTTTTCGTGGTAATATCGCATTTTTGAAGCATTTTCAGTCCATTTTGACTGCATTATATCACATTTAACATTAAAAAATGCAAAAATTGATCAATTTTGCTCGTTTTTTGAGTAAAACACATGCACACTGGTGAACCACAATTTTTGAAAGGCATACCCCCCTCAGGCCATTTGAGGACCAAAACCTATTGTTGGAATTATGAAAGAGCGCCAAACGATGCCCAATAGTGTAATCTGGAGTATTTTTTCGAGTAGTACTCTGTCCATTTATTCATTCAGCTACTTTTTGCCAATAATTTTGCCCAAATTTAATAATTCAAGTTATTCCATCGTTCTTATTATCATTTGTTTTCAAGCAAACTGAATCAGGAATATTCAAGAAGAGTAAAATACAACGAATTAAAAGAGTTTTATGGGTTGTGACGGGCATGGCGGGGGGTGTGGAAGGAACAACAAAAATATCTAAAAAATCAACATAAATTCCTCGTTTTAGAGCCGTAATTATCTATAAAAATTAATTATTCCCCTAAGAAACTCGGTTCACCCCCAGAACTTGTGACCGTGTGCATGTATGAGTAAAAAGTACATAGAAATACTATGACATCTTTGCTGCTTTTGACCTAATGATGCAATAAACGTTCCATCAGCTCAAAATCGCCGGACAGTACCTGTCCGGCTGACTCTTAAGGGGGGATCTCCCTCCTCACCCCCGCTCCCATAAGCGCATGTGTGCGGCCCAAAAGAATGTTACACTTGATGTTACAGTTCATAAAATGATAGGATTAGTGGCATCAGATAGGTAACAATGTCCTCGTTTAGACCCGGTGAAAAATATAGGCCAGCTTACATGCAGGCTTTCGCAAAAAATTGGGATCAATAATATTTGACTATAGGAGAATGGGAAACGACAGCCGACCCTGGTTGGGTGAGGGGTTCAATCTCCCATCTCCCTGTTGCATGCCTGGTCAGCGTGATAGGCCGTCGGTCAGTTATTAACTCTATTCGGCTTTGTAATGCTGCGTACTTACCACACATGGGCTTGGGGGCTAGAGTTTAGAATCCGAAAAAAACCCAAAATCGTTAGGCCATCTTAACAATTGAATTTTTGGCCTTTTTTCGCGATTCCGCCTCATCAGACTCCCCAGAATTTGTTTTCAGCCCATGTATGATACCTACATACTTGCTACTCTTAATCGCTTGGCGAGTTGCATTGGACTCTTTAATTACTTTGTGAATCATATGACGTATTCCTAGCTTGTTTCTTTGAGGCGCTTTTATTAGCAATCAATAATTTGTTATTTGGTTTCAGAGTGTCATATAAGACATTTGACATATTAGAGGATGAAGAAGTTAGGCAAGGTTTGAAAACTTACAGCAATTGGCCGACTTATCCTCAAGTATACGTCGATGGTGAACTTATTGGTGGTTTGGATATAATCAGAGTAAGCTTAGTAACAGTTTTAGCTTTATTATAATTCCTTATGTAAAAAAGTGGGGTGAGGGGTTTGGGGGTTTAGTCCCCTGGAATGGAAAAATGGAAATTTTCTCGGGAAAATGAGGCAAAGTGAAGGCCAAAAATAAATGAAAATCGAAAATTTTCTTCAAAAGTACCCTTCCAGTTGACTATAAACTTTGTAATAACATAGTTTTAACGCTACTTAGCGCTTATATCAGTTTTTGAGGTCATTTTGGACTAAAAAAGCTTAATTTTTTGACCCCCGGCTAACCCCCAGATCAAAAATGCTTTGCATTTATAATCATATGAACCACGAATTAAAGATTCACTGTAAATTGCATTTTTGCGCTTTGCGACTATTTCTACATTTGAGCAGTTTCATGCAATAAATAGCCAGCAGTTTGAAAACTAGGTTTTCAAAAAATTATGTTTGTAATACTCGCATTTTGAACTTTCTTTCTGGATAACCTTTTGAGGCAGACTACAAATGTTCTATTTCGTCGTTTCGTTTTTCAGGAACTAAAGGAAACAAACGAATTGGTTTCGGCACTCAAGATAAAAATTTAGTCCAGTTTATCTATGTATGTAGTCAAGTCACCCGTTATTATTGATATGCTTCTGTCGTCTACGTTCTATGCCATTGTTTTTCATTGTGCTTGCTCTCTATTTTTATCTGAATAAAATTTTACTGCATCGCAGACCTCAGTGTCGCTTGTCATCTTGTTGGAAATTGCAGAGTTTCATGCAACATTGCTTGATTCATTTGCTACTAATGAACATGAAGGGTGTTTAGCAGTTTATGGCAAATGGGGTGTATTAAAAAGGGTGTGTTCTTTTGTGAGACTTGTGAATGCTGCTCTGAAGACATTTCAGCTTAATATGTATGTAAGTGCTTCCATGAATAATGTAAGCTAAGAAATGAGAAAGTTGAAAGGGAACAATACAAGATCTTCTCTGGCGCCGTTTTCGATTCGTTCTGTCGGTGCTCCTATAAATATTTGACTGGTACGATGGTGGTCACCTATTTCATTTCATAGTCAAGGTTCTCAAGTCGTCAAATACTATACTTATTAGCCGACAGTAGTATAGATACTAATGTTCAGTCTACAAGCGCGGATTTAGGGGGGGTTGGCGGTCGCTCCCTGTCGTTTTCAGAAATAGTTGAGCAAAATAAAGAATAAATGTATCTTTTAATGATTTCTTCAGCCATTTTTATCTTTATTTTCAAATTTTTTTCGACCTTTTGCGTCGACTTAGCGCGTACTGATGATATTCACTAGTTTTCTTGGCGCCCTGAAATTCGAAGAAGAGTAGTTTTTGTGCAGGACGAAAATTTTGTGGTTCTTACAATCATCAAATAATTTAAACAGTTCTATCTAATATTTTAGCGAAAATCCTAGAGTTTCGCGCTTTGCATCGTATTCTTTACTTGCATTTTATTGCATCTTCTCTCAGCGCTTTATGCAGGTTTTAAACCTACTTTCCGCGTTTTTCATAGAAAAATTTCATAAGTTTTTAAGTTTTTTACATACAAATATTTATACAGTAAATTAGTTTTGATTTTAACAGGATATTATATAGTTTTAAGAGTAATAATTTTTAATTTTAAATCAATGAAATGATTCTGCATATCAAAAAATTCTACCTTTCGCTTGGTATACGGATTTTTCTGGAATATTTAGGGTTCCGCCCTCCTGTCAGAAAATTTTGTATCCGCCATTGATCTTTTGTCGCGTTTTTGTGTAGGCGCTACGTACTAATCGCACGAAAGATAGATACGAGTAAATACTTTCTGATAAATGAGCTGTTTCAGTGCTTAGTGTGAAAAGTCTGGAGTTTCTTATTCCTGTAATATTACCTGTGAGTAATTTGAATCGTAAATATGAGGAATATTGTATGCTATTTCTGTTGATTCGACTTCTATTACTATTCCTGCTGCTTCGACGACATTTTGCTTTAGCTTGTAGTCTTTGCAATGTGCATAGGATAAAAAACGTTTGTCTTTTGGTTTATTCTTGGCGGGAGTCAGTGTGCGCTATCTTGCCGGATTCCTTGTTATAATCGGCTTATAAGTATGCATGTAGTATTAGTTTCTTAAATGGGCCTACGATTTATAGACATCCATAAGAATCGAACAAATGAACATAGTGTTGTCCTTTAAATAAACCCATTTTCATGTTTTTCGACCACAACTTTTTATGGATGCGGCCTAACCTAGATTTCAAATGCTTATTTTTTGTGCCTTTCCTAGCTCTGTCGACTGGCATATAGTTCATTGGCCTCGTCCGCCAACTGACTGGATGGAATTGGCAAATCTGTGCTTTTGAAAAAACCCACATTTTCTCAAAAAAACTCATGTCTTAAAAAAACCCACTTTTCAAAGTTCATGTTATCCTGCTGGTTATTGCTGGAAGACCATTTTAAGCACTCAACAACACATTTATGACTTATGCGGACACTTTAAACTTAGTTTTACTCCTTATCACCCTGAAATTACAGTATGCTCTCAAAGTTAGACTTACAAAACCCATGTCGGTCTACCCACTACAAATTTTTTTAAATCTCTGAATATGAAAAGTATTAGTGTTTCATATATTCTAACACCAAAAAGTAACTCATCGGAGCTTATGTGCATGAGCAGCCTTGCGTAGAACATACATACAAGTATTTTCTGTGTACAAATTCGTCAACTGACAACTTGACTACAAAACTGTTGCAAATAAAGGTATATTCACAACAAAAGCATAAATAAAACATTCGTGGCAGGCTTACAGGTGTTCACAAGTATTGTTTAATCAATAGCAATGCTCTACACAGCTAATTCAGACAAATATTCAAGTTGGTTTTTTTGGAAAAGATGGTTTTTTAAATTTTTTATTTTGGAACTTTTAAAAAAAAACTTTAAATCAGATTGGACACTTCTTGGTGTTAGCATGTACAGGATATTAATCTCTTCCATAAATGGTGGTCTTCAAAAAGATTTGGAGTGGATTTTTTAAGACCAATGTGGTTTTTTTAACTCCGACTTTGAGGGTATACTGTAGCCTGAGGTCATGATTAAGAAGGGTAAAAATTTTTTCTGAATAGCCTGTTTAAATTCTTCAAACACTATTATTTTTTGCGTTGACCTGGCTAGCTTAGGATGCTGGTAAAAAATTTTGCTACCGGCACTCATATTGGGGGAGCACTGGCGTGTTTTTTAGGATTCATTTTGAATGTGTTCTTAAAGGTAGTCCATTTTCTGCCTGGGATTCTCTCATTAGACTCAGGAGAATTAATCCGTTCAAGTGAAAAAGTCAGTTGAAAAAATTCATTTATTAAATATAAAAAACGTACACGTTGTGTTACTGTTGTTCCTCTTCGTTTCTAGGCGAACGTTTTTGGCCTAAAGCGATTGAATGGGAAATGATAGTGGAGCGAATGTGCGACGGATTTTTACTTCTTTCCAAATTCGACGCCTGATTGTTCAGCTGTGCTTCCGTGAGAAAGGCTGAATCCGTTACGCGGAGATAACTGCCTGCAGGGTGCAGGTATCCTACAATTTGGCTGCTTTTAACAAGGAATCCGGCAATGCGGATTCGGTTCTATGCATGCTTTTAGTTTTTTCTGCACCGTAGAATCAGTGTCAAATGAAACATGAAGGTTATTTTGCTTACGGAATTGGCACAATAGAAGCTAAAACGCGTCCAAAATCAACTTGCTCTCAAGATGTACACGTAACACGAATACATATTTAGTAATTCCCTAGATTTGATCGTCGCAGTATTCAAAACAATTCATGACTTTATCTGTTTACCTTTCTAGTTTTTTATCACTATGTACATTTGAATTTTCGGTTTTTATGATTTTAGTTAAAAATTGAGTTGTTTTGTCTTTTACCCAGAAAATTACAGTTTCCAGTCAAAATTTAGAAACTCGGTTTTTTCTCTTTCTTTCTGCAAAAAATATTAGAATAGTCCATAATTTTTTAGCACCTCTCGGCATCACCTTTGTGTGCTTGCTGACTGACACCATCTGCAACTGCATCGTTTTTGCTTGCTTCACCGATTCAATTAGGCCTTGCTTTTTTATTACTTTCTTAACTTGAAAATACGGCGTACAAAATCCTTTAATTTTATTAGGCTTTGCGGTATTGCTTTTTTAACAATGATATGATCCTTGATTTTGAGAGTTAAATCTAGTTTTGTGCTTTTTAGCTTTATTTCCTTATCGTTATCAACTTGCTTAAAATGTCAGTCGGAGTTGACTTGTTAAAGAGCCATTCGCTAGCTAAGATTTTGGATGACTTTGAGAATGTGAGTCATTTTACTATAATTGTAAACTCTGTCGGTGTTCTTATGAAATAAGTAGGCTTTTTAAAGGCATCGTTATGTATAATAAGAATATATGTTTTCGTTATACTGTTACACGTCATTTTACTTTTTTGCACGTTCCGAGCAATAGGTTTTGGTCCAAAATTAGCTGAGGGAGTATATTTCTCAAAAGTTCTGTTAGGGGATACCCGGTGTTTTTTGTACAAGGTCCGTTTATACATCTGAAAGATGGTCCCCAAAAGTCTTTGTACATTTAGTACATGCAAATTTTTGTGTACTATAATCTGTTAAAGTAGCAACTTTTAGTGTGGTAAAAGGGTTTTTCGACCTTTGGTAGTGTATTCTAGCGAATTTCTGGGTTTCTGACGCCAAAAATTACTAAAAATTGTCCCAAAACGGCGCGAAGCGCCGAAACAAGTTGACATTTTACCATTATAAATGCAAATTCTGCCATTTTTCGGCGCGAAGCGCCGAAAATTTCTAAGAATTTTACATCTTTTTACAATTTTTGTCTTCCTAAAAATTTTTTTCTATGTACATCGGGAAAAATCTTTGCCGAATACAAAAAACCGTGGGGATACCCCATACCCCCAATGTGCATGTGTACTGTCAATCAGGCAACACAGGTTTAATTCAATACTTTCAGGTCAGAAGTGGTAATTCATTTATAATGGCTAACAAATGAGACGAAAGTACGAATTAATAATGCGGAAACTATAAAAATTTTATTGCGTCACATGTACGAATTTTATACTTTGAAATGGCACTCTTTCATCATCGAACAACTTAAGTTTATACTACTACTTGATCATTCTTACGTAAGTAGGTGCGTGTTTTCGATCAGACATGTGATGTGACTACATCACCGCGCATCACATACAGCATACATGAGCATGGGGGGTGAGGGGGTATAACTCCCCGAGCTTTGAAAAACTGATAGCTGTAAAGCCATTTTGGCCAAAAAAAACCATTGCAGTATAGCCGTTTTGGGCTCAAAAAATTAGCTATATAGTCCTTTTTGAGCTCAGAAATGCTATTTAGTTGTCTTTTCTGAGTTTCGAAAGGATATATAGCTATTTTCTCGACACCAAAAAGGGATTTATAGCTATTTTTAGTCCAGAAAGGCTATATAGCTATGTTTGTGAATCCAAAAGGACTATATAGCCGTTTTTACGAACATAGCTATCTAGCAATTTTTGGTTTTCACCCTCCCTGAAAGTTTGACCCTGCGCACCTATGACATACATACCTGCGCGATGGCCAAAGCTTCAGCCCGTCTAACGCTCTGGGCTTTCAAAATTTGTTTGATCCCCTATTGGACTCAAAAATGGATAAAAAAGACGATTTTGTTTGACTTTTCACTGTTTCCCACCATTTTTTCAAAAAAGACCCACCCAAGCGTTAGCCCGTTCCATGGACGAACTGGGATAGGCCATTGCCCAGGTCTTACCACATATAATTTTTTGAAGGTTCTGAACTTCACCTTACCTTGTCTAAATGCGCTTATGGTTGCTAGAGGTTTGAACTTTTCTTCAGGGGGATCGGAAGAATTATCAAGCAGTATGTGAATTATTGAAGAATTCGTCCGGTCTTTCCGTAAGAATTTCTTTGCGTAGCTATGTGTGCTTAGTCAGCTATCCATCATATTTCTCTCAATTAAGATGAAATTTCGATCTCTGAAATCGACAAACTTTAAGGAGTTCGCCTTTCAAAATCTCACTATTTTGTTTTTGAAACGAGTCAATTCAATTCAAAATGGGTAGGTACGAGTAATTGCAAAATTTCTAGCCTTTTTTTGATTTATTTTGTCATTTGTTATATAATTTTTTGTTTATCAAAATTTCAATGTTATCAATATATATATATATATGCAGGAGTATTTGAATATTCGACAGTTTTGTTTTTTAGTCTGTTCAAGTATGCAGAATTTCGGGCATGGTTTAGTTTTGTAACTTAAAGCTACATGCGTTAAATCTGATCTAACTGAATTTTATTGGTTGCTCAGTTTCAGTCGCATTTTACAATTTATTCGTTAATGTATTATATTTACGCGCATAAGTGAATATGAATGGATCATACATGTAAAGGCTCGAAATTTTAGATAGGCAATCCCCGGTCGTTTGTCGTTTTTAGGTGGGGTTGGGGTAAATGACCTCCAATTTTTGGCCAGAAACGCCAAAAACGCATAAAAATGGCCAAAAAAATTCAATTTTTCCCAAAAATCAGGGGTTAAAAATTTTCTGGCTTTGGGGCATAAGAGACGACCAATTTTGGGTGGCAGACCATACGTGCACATAGTGGAGTGGGGGGTATAAATCCCCCAGCAGGGTCAGCCGGACAGGTACTGCCCGGCGATTTTGGGCTGATTTAATTTTTTTGCATCATTTTTGAGGTCAAAAGCAGTGATAACGTCGACATTTTTTTGGCTCTTCGCGCCAGATTAGTACTTTTAAGTTCTTTTTACTCAAAAAGCGCCCAAAATTAATAAATTTTTGCATTTTTTAGTGTTAAAAGTGATATTGTGCAGTCAAAACGGACTAAAAATGCTTTTAAAATGCGATATTGCCTTGAAAAAGTGTTTTATAGGCTATTCTGACCATTTTGATCATTAAACAGCAAAAAAATCGTGAATGTTAAATTAACTGTTTTGGATTTTTTGGATTTCACCCCCTCTGCTGACCCTTACCTTGTGCACCTATGTGGGAGACCCATTGTTACGTGTATGGTATGGAATGGATACATGAATATATAAGTAGGTAGGTACCCCGCCTCATAGTCTCGCTTTCTATAACGAATTAAGTTATTCGATTGTTTTTGTTTCTTTGCTTTCAGGATGCTGAACTTTTGAACTTCTTGGCTCATCTACGGTCTAGCGTAGGTATCTTGTCAACAGGAATGCGTGATTTGGTATTTCTTATATTGGATATGGACTTATTCTCTTTTTCAACTTAAAACTTATTAGTGCACCAAATAGGCATATTTTTCTAGATGCATTAAAATGAAATTATCGTAATTACACAATTCAGGGGCGTAAATATGTAAGCGTTATTTACGTATTGCATCAATTTGTAAATAATCTTTGTCATTTTTCTATACTTGTTTACTACATTTTTCTTTTATCGTTTTTTTACTTATTAAGGTTAAAATTTGTTCCGTCGGCTCAGCGAATAAATCTGTTTGTTTGTAAATGTCCTAGATTATAGAAGTTTATGACGAACAGCATTGTTACATATTTGGGTCCGTAAATGGGCAGCATCAAAATTCTGGGGGGAGTGGGGTCAGGATGGGGTACATCGCCAAAAATGTTACTAAAAATAGAATTTCGGGGGCTACAGTTATCTACGGGGTATTTCAAGTTCTGGGGGTCACCACCAAACCTCCCGCGCCCATGTGCTTTTGGGACTCGAAGCAGTAAATCCCAAGCGTGCTTCCAAACACACATACGATTTTTTTAAATCTACTTTTTTCTTATAGACTGACCCCCCAACTCATCAGCTAATTTTGTTATCGAGTTCGAATGTGCTTATCTATTGCAGGATATGGACTTACTCAGAGCAAGCGAATTTGTAATTAAGGAACACTCGCAGTTGCTCATTAGCCTTGCAGTTGGGCAAGTAACCTATACCGAAATAGTGTTGAGAAATTTGGTACGGCGATTCATGCCAGGTAAAGCCGCGTCGTTTTGAATTTAAATTACACTTATGGTTCTTTTAGCTGCTAAATTTTTTTGTCAGCCTTCATTTTTTAGAATTTTGTGTAGCGTGAAATGAGTGAAATGAGTAATTTGGCAAAAAGAATCTGTTGCAAATTGATTTCTATTATTAAAGGAAATCGTTGTTGTTGTCAAATTTTTCTATTATCGTTTTAATCTGAGTGGAGACGGTCTTATCCTTATTGTTAGCCCCTAAAGTCAGGGGCGGATTCAAGAGGGGGCGGGGGGAGCGGCTCCCCATTTGCCCAAAGTAGTTGTCGAGCTATGTAAAGGATGGATATGATTTTTGCAATTGTTTTTGCGATATCGACCATCATAATTTTTCAAAGTTTTCCGGCGGTTCGCGCCGGGTAATACTCATTTATCACATTATTTACTTTCTTGGCGGCCTCTAAACGATATTTTTGAAATTTTGTCTATTTTAAAGCATATGTATGTAGATTCGAAGAAATTTTCGCGCTCTGCCTAAAAATACTTTAGTAGACCTTGCTTAATGCACAAGAACGGAAAATAACGAAGTCATTCAAGTCTCTAAAGGTCTTTCTGTCAAAATTTCACCAATTTTCCAGCGCTTCGCGCCGTTTTTCAGCTAAATTTAAAGAAATTTAAGCATTCTTGCATGATTTTTCGCAAATTTTCGCAAGAATTCATTTCGACTAACAACAGGCAGTATGAAATGGCGAAAAAACGCTATTCTGCGCGTGAACATCGGGTTTTTGGACCTGTTTTTGACTGCTATGGAAAAATGTGGGTTGCTCCCCTACGAAAATCCTAGATCCGCCCACCGCCTAAAACGGTCCCTTTTCTGAATGGCAGTGGATTTTATAAATCAAAAACACCCCCTTTATAATCAAAAAGGAGCAGATAGCTGATGATGTCGTACTGTCCCAAGGCAATGACATATATATTTTTAATACAAGGCATGATCTCTTATCGAATTATTCACAAACTAAGTTGGAATTGAAAAAATTTAAATTCTTTCTTTTCGTTTGTTTAATATTTATTATACATAAGTCACTCTGATTTTATATATATACAGCGTATTAAATGCAAAAAACAAAACGTTGTTTTGTATATGTCAGGACTGTAATTGTTTATCTTATGATATTAAGCCATGTTCGTTAATCGGCGAAAAGTCAATAGAAGATGTAGACCACGATTTCGGCGATCTTCTTCAGAAAAGTTATGCAGTCGTTCATTATACCCTTAGCTCAATTATCGGCATGTCTCCTATGTGAGTTCAAAGTTCAGATTTTTGATTTTTATTGTCGACTTCAGTTCGTTTCACAAATTTTAATGAAATCAGAGAATTTTTACCGACAGTAATAAAACGTCAATTTACGATATATACATAATAATTGGTCAGTTCAACGCACTTATGTTTTATTTGTACTCTGTCAGTTAAAATGTCTCCTAAAATTTTTAAATTATTGGTAAACGTGTTGATTGTGTTGGCCATGGCGTACGTTGGTGTTTGTGATCGATTTTCTTTTGAAAATTTCCTATCCTATGAAACCGATCCGAATCATTCAGTCATTTACATGACTCCTGTCCTCATAATTTGGAAACCAGGAATTTCTCTTGAAGCAGAATCAGCTCAGATATGTATGTATACTCGTCGTACTAGCATACAAGTGGAGTTAAAAGAATCTTTAGCAGAAAAAGATAATTGAACGCGGTTCGCTTTATATGCCTTTAAAAGTGTTTGTTTGTTACTGTATTTATTTTTAATCTTGATTAGCTTTGTCTGCATAAAACAAATGCACTCAATGCACTTTTACTACAAGTCGTTCCATTTATAATCAACCTTTATAATTTGCTGGCAGTTGCCAAAACGTGCAACTTTTGATTAAAGCCTGACAATTTTACAATAACTTAAAATGCCGCAAAGCAACTTGTAATGGCTGAATAAAATGGCTTTAGAATAAAGAATTTTCGCTTAACTGTCTTTGAGGCAGCGTTTTTTTAGCACGACTCCATTAGCACCGGTGCTAATGAAAATTTTTTTCATTAGCACGGCTCGGCCGGCGTTAGCACACTAAATTTTTTTCCTATGTGCATTATCACTGTATTGTACAGGGATAAAACAAATATCGGAAAAAATTTGCTATGCTTAGTGCTTGGTATTTTGAATGCGCGTTTTGCATGAAATTGTATACATTAAGTGTAACTTGCACGCATTAACAGCTCTGTGCTCAGCGTTTTGGGCATGCCGTATTATATAAGACTCTTACCGTGTTAGGTTTTACAATAGTATATGCTATAAGTAAAAGGCGCGTGAAAAATATAAGACCCTTACCATGTTAGGTTTTACAATAGTGTATATGCTATAAGTAAAAGGCGCGTGAAAAATATACTCGACTTCGTCCTCTCTAATTACGTTTCAGCGTGCAGCACTACAGAGCAAGGTTAACAATTACAGGTAATATTTTTTTCTTTAATGCAAAAATGCGTTTTTACATTTTTTGAATAAAACAATGCATATAATTTACTTCCGGCAAAAATTCGAACTGAGGGTAAGTAGCATAGGTGGACAGCACCAAAGTACTGGGGGAGGGTGGTGCAAGATTTTTCAGAGGTCAAAAAATTGTCTTAAAAATGATGGAATGGCAAAAAACACCATTTTTGAAAAACTGAATTATGGGGGTATTTTGGTTACTGGGGGAAGGGGGTATTCTGCCTTCTGGTTGGATTGATTTTGAAGCACTGTAACTTTGAAAACTAACGTTGAATCACTGTAAATAAAATTGGCACGAACGAGTTGTAATGGTCAATGCAGGGAGGTGATTGTGCTTAGGCGTTTATGCACAAAGCGCAAACTTTATTTTAGCGATTTCAGATGCACTTGCAAGATGCATTATTTTAACAAAAATTTTCATTAGCACGCCGTGCTAATGACCAAAATTTTCATTAGCACGAGGCAAGTTTTATTAGCACCGTGCTAAAAAAACCGTGCTTTGAGGGCTGTAAAGTTACAGGGCGACAATTGCAATTAGTGTTTTTAACAGATGCTTTCATGAATGACTCGAGTAAACGACTTTTGCTAAATTGCGTGTACCTTTTGGACAACGTAGCAACTATAATTATTACATTAATTTTCCAATGTAGCAGGTATGATGGGCTTTTTAGCATAACAAACCGCATTCCATTTTCTTCCGTGGTCAAGAAGTTAAAAAGTCTGACAGGTGATTCGTTTTTTGGCCCACTCTGCTGTATTTTCAACATCAACATTGGCATCTTTTGCCATTATTTGACTACGTCCAGTATATAAGCTGGTGTTAATTTGCTACACACACATGCAAGCCCCTATCCAGGATTTTATTTCAGGGGGAGGGGCGAAAATATTCAGGTCAGTATATCTCAAAAACCATCGGGAGATAGGCAAAAATAAAAGCATTTTTGAGCGTATCTCGACGAGCTCTATGCAATGGTAAAGAATAATTTCGAGAAAAAATTTCATAAATTTTAACTTTATTCCATACTCATATTATACAAATATATCGTCTAAATAAACTACACTACTGATTTCTCATCATTTATTCAACAAAAATTTCCTAGCTTCTTTCTTTGTATTTAGTCTTTATGATTTATATGGAGAAAGAATACAGAAAATGAATAATTCGGCACGAAGCGCCAGAATAATTAGACATGTTCTACATGTCTAACTCAAATTGGATCGGTTTTGGGCGGGCTAGGAGACAAAAACTATAGACAAACAATAAATCTGGCACGAAGCGCCGGAAAATTTTGAGTTTACTAGCTCAAAAGTACGTCAAAAACCTGTTTTGGTGATGTTTTAGACCTACTTCGGGATTTTCTCATTTTTCCCTTTGGGGGACCCTCGTGTGTTTGTTTCAAAAATTATTTTTCATTTCTGGGTAGGAGGGCGCCCCTCACCCCTTGAATACTGGCCTGCGCACATACGTGGGCGTACGGAGGGGAGTGGCGGCCGCTCCCTACTTCTTAGCCCAAAGATAATTTTGTAAGGTAAAACAATGCTTGGAAAATAATGGAAATTGGCATCTTTTCATCGAAAAATCTCAAAATGTTAGGCGCTGCGCATCATAGGATTATTACTTTTCATAACTTTGTCTCAAGCGCGACCAAGAAAGAGGTCATTTTCCACAGCATATTAAGAGGGAATAAAGTTTTTTCGTAAAGTTTGATGAGCTTAATCGATAGAGCATGTTCGGAAACGTCAGAAAATGCACTTAATTTTTTGCCTCAGCAAGCATTTCCCGAAATATAGGGTCATTAATTTTTGGACAGCCCCTAAAAAAATCCTTCCTACACCCCTGCATACATGCATACAAATTTGCATATGTATAAGCATCTTAGCAGTAATATTCCTCATAGACAGAATATTACCATTCATAATTTAAGTTTAAATGAAATACAATGCTTATCGAGAATCAGCCCTGGCTATGAACAACGGAAAAAATTAATTCTGGAATCTGGACTTTTATATGCTATCGAGAGTACTATCTTTGTACCCATTTTTCTTCTGGAGGGCACCGTTATTTTCCCTTAATCTTGTTTCTTTATAATTTTCAGGTGTCAGTCAAAATTATTGACTATTCTCCGAGATTCATATCCGTTTATGCGGCGGCCTGTCGTACAACTGAGAGACTATGTTCGAAATTTGTTAGAGTTGTCTGAATACGCCCAAATGATCAAGACTGACATATTAAGATTGATAATTGACGAAACATTAAGGCTGGATGTAAATCGCTTATCTATTATGATTCGCAATGCTTCATTTTTAAAAACTGCTTCGCTTCCTTTTTTACTGTTGCTTTAAAAGAGCTCTACGCTGAAATTATGCTACTGCACTTACATCACTTATTATTGTCTTAAAATAATCCTTAGTTGTTGTGCAGGAATGCTATATAAGTGCAGCATTTTGTTTGACTCTTGTTTTGTCTAATAGAAGTGTTTTTACAGACTGTATGCTCGAAGGAAGCGATGAAACTGCAGACGAAACAAGAAAATGATGCAGAAGTTTTTCCGATGGTTAGTGTTAAATTTTTTTCCTATTGAACATGATGCAAAAGCTCAAAATATTGGAGTGTAACCTGACATGTAACAGGTGGATGAGAGGATTTTGATTACTTAAAGCTGGTCGTCACCACTGATGCACAGCATGGCAGATTTGGTAGGTCAGCCGGTCTGGGCGAGGAGGGTTAGCAATTGAGCTTTTTTGGACTAAAATAATCTCAAAAACTGGTGAAAACGGTAAAATCGCGTTAGAGTACGTTATTACACATTTCTGATTCATTTAAAGCATTTTGAAGAGATTTTTCAATTTTCATTTATTTCTTGGTTTAATTTTGCTCTCATTTCCCTTACGAAATTCTTCATTTTTCTATTCTGGGGATCTAGCTAGACCCCCAAGCCTCCCAAGCGCATGTCTAATCGTCGATCGCCACCATAGGTGCTCAGCATAGCCGATCGGGAGGGGGAGGGGGTCAGTTGGTCTGGGGTGTCAAAAATTGAGTTTTTTCAGTCAAAATGATCTCAAAAACTGGTATAAGTGCTGAAATAGCGTTAAAACTACGTAATTACACAGTTTCCGGTCAATTAGAAGCACTTTTGGAGGAAATTTTCATTTTTCAATCGTTTATGGCAAGGGGGTAGGTTGTACCCCCACCAACCCCCACGTGCGTGTCTTGTCACCCCTATCGCGCGCAATCCAGGAAATTTTTCACCTCTCCCAAGATTTTTGGAGAAAACTTGCGTTTTTGGCTATTTTTGGTCAAAAATTGGACGTTATTCACCTCCTTTCTGAAAATGTCCGGTGACCTTAACTAAAATTTTGAGCCGTTTGTATGTGTAATTAAGCTTCTGATTTTTTGATTATAACTTGCGAAAAATCGTAAAGCTCGAATTCCTCATCAGTGAATCTGATAAACTGATTTTTTCAGAATAAATAATTGTTTTGAACAAACGTGCGATGCGAGTATGTTTACCTTCGTTTTTGTTTTTGCTGCAGGTTTGCATGTTTGTTCTTATACTTGTCCTTCCTTTTTTGACACTAAAAATCGTTCTTGGTTTCGTCGAGAGAAAACGTTTACCTGAATTGTTGTGTTTACATAATGACATTTATTGGCATTCTAACATTAGTTCTTAAGTCACTTGTTGTTCCTCGACCTTCAAACAAATTACTTATTTGCGTGCTATGCGAGTGTAAGCGTTTCATGGCATAAACATTTGTTTTATTCAAATGAGCAGACACGTAACTGCGGGGATAAAAATCCATTCCACTTGAAGTTGGTCGTCCTCCCAAAGTCAGAAAATTGTTGACCCCTCCCCGATTTTTGGAAAAACTTGCGATTTTTGGCCGTTTTTTGCCCCTTTTTAGCCACAAATAGATCATTGACCCCCGTTAAATGGTCGAGGAGCTCCCTCCCAAAATTCTAGCCGTTAAACGCATGCAAAAAAGTATTATTTCATTTTTCTTGCTCTGTATAAAGTCGATGGGAAAGCTTATCGTTTGTTTCTTTTATTTATTGTCTTTCAAGTGAACATTGAATCGCGTGCCGTTAGATCTTTTGATCCCAAATCTTAGCAAAGATGAGTGTGATTTTATTCAGGACCACATTCAAGGTAGGCGGGTTTGCAGGAAAGATGAGGAGATAGCATATTTTTGTTAAAAAGTCTTAAGTTTTAAACGCTTAGCACCATTGTTTTTTGTACAAATTTTGTACAGTGGAAAATCGACAAAAAAACTGCCTATACTTTGTGTACGAAGATACAAAGAGCTCCTAAAATCTCTGTAAGAGCCTCAAAATTTTTGTTTCATACAAAAAAGAGTGCTTTGTGCCATATGCACATAAATTATTTTCTATGGCTTTATCTTGAGCGCGACCAAAAAAAGACAATATTTGCATTTTATTAAAGAAGAAATGAAGCTCTAGTTTTTCGTTCTCCAATTGCTCAATGCTTTAATTAAAGTTTATCAAGCAATAATTTCTAAGCATTTAATATTAGTTACTCCTCAAAATGTGTATGCATAATCTAAGCGTGAAATGAATGCATGAATGCTTATGAAAGTCAGAAATTGTCGTACTTAGCAATTTATTGCCTTTAATCAACTTTGCTGTGTTAAAAAATCGATTTTTTTCAAAAGTTCGAATTTTGTGGTCTCAGTTGATAAAGCATGTTGAAAAACGTCGCAAAACGTTTTTATTAGCTGTCTTGACATTATACATGCACACGGTCAAAAGCTCTGCAAGAGAGGTAAACCAAGTTGCCTCGGAGGGGAGGGGCAAATGGGTAATTTTTTTACTTATTTACTGTCAAACTTTAGTACTTAATTTGTCGTATTTAATTTTTCATAAATATTCTTGGTTGAATTTGATGAAAGCAATAATAATGACAATGGAATGATTAAAGAAATTAAAGAAAAATTAAAAATTAAAGAAAAATGTCTGTTTGAATGAATAGTCAACTGCTCGAAAAATAATTACATATGTGTACTTGAAACTGAAAGTAATTTGTCAGACGTCATTTGACGCGTTTTCATGGTTCAAGCAATCGGTTTTGGTCCAAAATGGCCTGAGGGGTATGCCTTCTAAAAGTTGCATTAGGGGGATACCCTCACACCCCCCAGTGTGCATGTGTGCCCGACTTAGTTCCCAATATATAGACAATGTATCTTAGGTCCGCTCCACTCCTCTCCCTTGGGCGAATCCTGAATTTGGGTATGTTTGCAAATGCAAATATTGTAGTTTTTTGATGCTACGGTAAATATAAAAGTCGTTGGTTTTGTTGCAGGTGATAACTGCCGCGGCGTGTATATTTATTAGGATTTTTAGATTTCTGAATTTTCACTTGAATTTGACACCGTCTTATAATTTTCTTTAGTTATCCACGTTAGTGCAATGCATATCATAAGTGGTCATGTCATGTCATCCCACAAATTCTGCAATACCGGTTCGTTTGAATTAGGAAACCGTTAGGAGATTCCCATTTGCTATTTGTATCCAGAGTAGCACTCTTTCGCTGGTTTTTTGGAGTCTGGCAGGACTTATTAAAGTGTTAAATTCACTACGTACATATGTACATAATTTATCCAAAGGAATCGTGTAATCACGCAACCTTAACTCATTAGCAAAATACCATACATGCCAGTAGGTTTGCAGGGCAACCATGTTGCATCAATAGGGCAGTTGTGCAATCTAGTAACGCAGTCATGCAGCACAATCAAGGTAGGTAGCTAAGCCAATTGACAATCATGACCTATAAGGTCCATGAGAAATTGTACGAAGTTGTCGTGTCACTCGACATGATTAGCTGACTGTACCCATATGTGCTACATTTATATTTCGTTAGTTCTGAAATCTTCGCTGATACGAGACTACTGACTTGGGCCGAAAATTGTTTTGGGAAGAAACTAATGAAAATGAAGTTAAGTAAGATCAGAAGTGGACAAAATGGAAATTTTTCGCAAAAATTACCGAAATCGTCTTCGAACTACGATATAACATGATTTTTGAGGCCCTTTTCAAATTTAACGCAACTTTTAAAGCCTATTAGCTGAAAAAGTGCGCTTTTTAGTCTGTCTCTTAGAGCAGTCATTCCGTGCAACCGCGCGGCTTCCGTTCAATTTTTGTTTGCTATAGTTTCTTCAACGATTGCTTGCCTAATTTTGTCGGATCTTATAATTTGATCCGCTTTCTTTGCCTGAGCTGAGTCGCTTATAATTTTTTCATTTTTCAGGACTGTGATACCAACGACATTTTATCAAAAAATAAAGCTAAGTTGGAAGAATTAACAAATAAATTGGATGTCATTCTGTGTGATATATTTGAGTATATCAAATCAAACAGGCAATCGTCAGGTTAGAATACCACTTCAGTATGTGAGTTTTATTGATTTTGTGCACGGATTTATCACCTTTACTACTAGTAAGTTCGGTTAGATTGTTTCAAAACTCGCCTTCATTCGAACTATTATTGAAATAATTTGTCTACCGCGAATAGCCTGCTTTACGAATGCTTTTGCGTTGACTGCGAATATTGACTTAATTTACATCCTAATCTAAAGTTTTGGCCTTAATTCTTTCTGATTGAATTTTAAAACCCTGATTATGTACACACAATGGAAAATTTGATCAAGAATTCAGGCGTAGATGCACACGGTCAAAAGTCCTGGGAGGGAAGTAAAACAAGTTTTCTTGGGGGAGGGGGGTAGATGATTAATTTTTACGGCTAATTATGGCGCTGAAATGATGAGTTTATGTTGATTTCTTAGATATTTTTGTCGTTCCTTACTCCGCCCCCTCGTCACATCCCGTAAAAATGCTTTATTTCGTTGCATTCTTAAATATTTGTGATTAAGTTTGCATGAAAACAAATGATCACAAGAATGATGGAACGACTTGGATTATCAAATGTGTACAAAATAATAGGTAAAAAGTGTCTGAATGAATGAATGGACAGAGTACTACTCGAAAAATACTTCAGATTATACTGTTGGGCATCGTTTGGCGCTCGTTCTTCATTCCGACAATAGGTTTTGGTTCGCCATCAGCCTGAAGGGGGTATGCCTTTTAAAAGTTGCGGTAGGGGGTGTACCCCCCGTGCCCCCTGGTGTGCATTTGTGAGTTTGGGCAATCGTAATGTACTTGAAGTATTGCAGATTTTAATAAAAGTTTGTAGACAAGACACCGGACAAGCCAGGTTGGTACATACATATCTGACTAACCCAAAAGGAGAGTCTCTAGATCGTAGCCTTTATCTGCCCGAAATAGTGATACTTCGCTATGTAAAGGTTGTTCTTATTTCCTTGCTATATACATTATTGATATCGTATTATCTCTAAAAAGAAAATTAGTAATAACAAGTGACACGTTTGCGAATGAATCTTTCGCGTTTCACCGAATCTGGTATGCGCTATACTAAGTTTATATTTTCACGCGTTGAAATTACTTATATTTTTATAAATTTTTTATTGTCTTGCGTTTTGATGTCCCTATTATTTTTTGAGGATGTTCGGACACTCAATTCAGATGTGACTGAAAAAACATAATCCATTTTTCTCATGCTTTACTATGTCCTGTCATCCATCCTGCCCACTTTCAGGTACTCTGTCTTCGATGTACAGACAATTTTCGGAAATATTTGACCGAATCATTTTGTCCGTTCACGGGTGCAATCATATCCAATTCCTGTGGTTCTATATATGCAGCTTACATGAGGTAAATTCTTATAGTTATGCAGATTAGACCTCTTTATGTTGCAATTTTGGAATTGGCTCTACGGTATCCACATATGCAGACTGGGTGGGAGTATACCCCGTACCACTTCTTTATTATTGAAGGATTAATTTCAGGCATGAAACTAAATAGTGATACTTAGTTTGTGGGTGGGGTTGAGGGGTCTAGACTTCCAGAATAGAAAAATCAAAGATTTTGTGGGGAAATGAGGCAAAATGAAGGCCAAAAATATGAAAATCCAAAATTTTCTCCATAAGTGCTTGAAGTAGACCGGAAACGGTGAAATACGAGTAACGTAGTTTTAACGACATTTTAGCAATTATACTAGTTTTTGAGGTCATTTTGTCCCCAAAAAAGCTCACTAATTGACTCCGCTCCGCGAACGCCACGCTGTGCATCCGGGGTTGTTACGCTGACTGAGAAGCCAACAAAATGCTGCCGGGATATTTCACTTTGTTTGGTCCTATTGTATTGCATTAACTTTATAAATACGTTGATGTTCATCTTCATTAATTAAGCTTTGTCAGCTGTGTGAGATTAAATTTTTGAACTCACTCTCGTGGAGCGATTTTTTTAAGGAGCTGCCCTTCTGACTTCTCGATTCAGACGTTTTGAAATTTTTGCTTTGGCGAAAGCATTTGAGTCATACTGACGAGAGTATAGCTCTGAATCGCTCAAAAATAGTTTGTGCTGAGAATAAGAAGCGGGCTATTTGACCAAATATGCTTATATAGAAGCGACCTTATGGTGGCATAAAATTTTATTATGTTCAAAATCTGTCACAACTCATGTCGTTTATGCACTTGTTTTCTTAGTTGATTTGAACTTTGCATGTGATGTTCACCCTTAATCTAGCGTGTTGTTTGTGAAACTTTTTCATCTTGTAGTATCAGTATATGCAGACGATTAATTATCGTCAAAAGTTTAGATGCACAAGATCCATCAAGATGTCAAAGAAATGAGAAATTTTTTGGTCGAATTTCAATTTTCATATCCATCTTGACTCTCGAGTCAATTTTTATCTGGTCTTGATCGTTTTTCACATGAATTGCGAATTAGAAAGGATTATTAATATGAATTGTACTCTTCATAAAGCTTTGAACTTATTTTCTTCATTGTTTGAATTCTCTACGAGAATACGTGATTTAATGGTCTCTTCGAATTGGCGATACTTAGCCTCATCACTGATCTGCAATAAGATATAAAATACAGTATACTTGGGACTAGTGGGGGTATGTTTTTGGCCTTTTTTGTATGCATGTATGCACATAGATGCAGGCTTTTAGCCAGAATTTTATATCGAGTGGCATAAATTTCGAAATTCACATATGTCGAGCACCAATAGGAGGTAGTCAAAAAATAAAGGCGTTTTTGAGCATTTCTAGGCAAGCTCTACGTAACTATGAAGAATTTTAACAAAAATTGCAAAAAAATCTTCACTCATTTTCATATTACCTTAGTCTAGTCATAGGTAAAAAATCTATAATTAAAACTATCTAAATAACTGAATTCTATCATTCAATCGACAAACGATTTATTAACTTCTGTCTTTAAACTCAATCTTTGTGCTTTACAAAGAAAACAGAAAATAAATGATTTGGCTGTAGAGAATTTAACATCTTCCTGTCTAGCTTCAACTTGAGCGGATTAGAAGACAATAAGATAAATCTGTACATAAACAATAAAGCCGGCGCTAGGCGCCGGACAATTATGCGTTTACTAGCTCAAAAATACTCTAAAAAACACGATTTGGTGATCTTTCAAACGTACTTCGAAAATTTTAATTTTTGCCTTTGGGTGGCCCTTGCTTAAAACAATTTTTTTGTATTTTGGGGATGCAACTGCCCCCCCCCCCACCTCCGTCTTGGCTGCGGGCCCGCATAATGTATAATTTATTTTTTGATAATTTTCGGTACTTATACTATTCAAATAATATATTCAACGTACGTACCCTTAAAAATGTTGTCAAAATTTTAATGCATTGTTGCTACTTGATACTTATACATGGCTCCTTAATCTTCTGTTTACTTAGGATATATGCAATCATTTTTTCAATTGGCTTTGGTCGAAAGTGCGTGATCCCTGTTCATCAGACGTGATTCGGCAATCAGCGGCTTGCTACTTGTCGGCTTTGCTAGCTCGATCGAAATTCGTTTCACTAAGGTAATCATATATTTGCTGCTAATAGAATTTCATTTTATGAAAGAAATTTATTTTTTACTCGTTTGTAATTTCGTCTTGTAGATTCTAATAAGGTGAGTTGCATAAAAAGTCGCTTATGTAGCATTCTTTATGATTACGATTAGATTTGTACGAAACAGAAATTATGACTAATCGTTCATCTATTAAAAAATTTTACCATAGGCACCAATGCAATGTGTGCATCAAGTTATTACTAAGACGTTTTTAGCTTTCCTTGTTCTGCATTGCTTCTATCAGCAAATGATTGATTCATAGACAAAATAACGCTTTCAATAATTGTTATGCGAATATCGTAGTTTAGCCTATTTTTGAACCTAATACATTTCTTTCGAACTCTATCTACAGTCAAAAAGAGGCACTTAATTCGGTAAAAATTGGAAAAATATGAATTTTTAAACGTTATTTTGTGCTATTTTTGTCCTTTTTGGGCCTTTCCCCCGAAATTGGTGTTACCCTCCCTCTCGAAATAGGACTGCCAGCTACTTGCCAGGTTAAAAAAGCCAGAAGGTGTTTACTGACTGCAATGGTTAGCGTTATGATTGCATCAGCACGCTTTTTAAGCCTGTTGCTGCCCTAGTTACATATATTTACAATTATGTACCTGATGCTTTGTAAATAGAGAATGGCCTCTTGTCTGTAAGCGGATATCTCTTCCTATTCTCAAAAATATGCAAACTTACATGTAATAAGAGTTTTGCGCCTTCCATGACTTGTACTTATTTAACTTTTGGTCAAAAACGCAAGGTCCTTCCCAAAATAGCCGACTCCTTTTATCTAAATTTTGAGCCGTCTCATGCACGCAATTGTGGACGTTTTCAGTGACTTAAGAATGAACTACTGGTAATCACCAGCAGCGGCCAAATTCTGGGGGTCTGGGTGGTGCGAAACTGGCAAAAGTCGCAAAAAGCATGCCACATAGTCAATTTTGGGGGTCTATCGAATTGTGGAGGGTATGGCTTTTTTTGTATTCGGCAAAATTTTTCCCGATTTACAAAGACTTTTTCAGGGCCGTCTTTGTACAGGTACAAATATTTTGGAAAGACGAAAACTGTAAAAAGGTGTAAAATTCACAAAAAAACGCGCCGAATGAGTAATTGTTTGTCAATGTAAAAATGTTAAATTTTTCGACGCTTCGCGCCCTTTTGAGATAATTTTCAGTAATTTTTGGCGTCAGAAACCGAGAAATACCACACTAAAATTGCTACTGTACCATATAATAGTACAAAAAATTGCATGTACAAAATGTACAAAGACTTGGGAACCATCTTTGTATATGTACAAACGGACCTTGCGCAAAAAAAACACTGAGGAGGGGGTCTATGAATTTTTAGTAGGGGTCTACCACCGGATTTTGAAGGAGGGGGTACAAAACCCCCAACCCCACGCCCATGTGTGCTGGCAACTACATCGCAGTGAATGAAATAATGCAAAGCAACTGATTCACTTCAATTCACGATTTCGTTCGGTATTAAGCAATTTTCAGGCATTGCAAGGCGTTTGTTTTGCTTTGGGTCAACACGATGCACAAATACATTGACAATGACGAAGGCATCCTAATTCGAGGTCATTTGTCGAAACATGGATTATTTTATGTTCTATCTCAAGCTACTTTCTACGTTCTTGTTGCCAGGCATCAGGAATTCATAGAAACTGCGAGTGGTAAGCTGAACATTAAGAAAACGAATTTTTAACCCTTTTGAAATCTTGTATTTAAAGATGCTTAGTTTTTTAGCAGAAAAACTATGACAAGCAAAACGAGAGCTCTTAATCTAAGTCGATCAGTTCATGTAAGCTCTCTGATGCCTAATGGATATATAATTGTTTTCGGCGTATGCATACATTTATTTCTAAAACCAAAAATGTTTATTTTATTTTTTCGCCTTTAGTTCTTTCAATATAGTCAAAAACAATTATGGTTTCTTTGAATTTTAAATCGAACAGTCTTCCTTTTCAATTTCCGATAAATAAAGCTAGACATGATCTTATTTTTATTAGTGATGGTCTAGTCCACACGTGGGCATGGGGTTTTTGGGGTATGCACCCCTCAGAAGGCCGCATACCCCCCAGAATCCAATTTTAAAATTTTTTGTTATCTTTCGCAATCGTTGAAAAATGGTGGTTTTCGCCAAACCACGATTTTAAAGACCATTTTTTTACCTTTGGAAAATCTTGCTCACACCCCCCAGAATTTTGATGCTGCCCACCTATGGTCTAGTCCCCGTGATTTTGTAAGTATGTACAAGTAATTTTAAAAGCCCACACAAGGAAAACTTGTTAATTATTGAGGTATATCTTTGAGATTTTAGCACACCTCTAAGCTAATATGCTTACAGTTATTAGGCGCTTCGCGCCTGATTTTATTTTTGTATAAGCGTACGCAGGGGCGGATTTAAGAGGGTGGCCGCTCCACCCATTGCCAAAAATATTTGGCGAGATAAAGAATGGATATGCAATTTGCAATGTTTTTCGGCCGTCAGTGACCATAATTTCTCAAATTTTTTCCGGCGCTATGCGCCGGATGTTACCTATTAATGACATTTATTTACTTCTCTTGGCGACCTGAAGCACGGTTTTTTTGTATTCAGCAAAGATCTTTCTCAATGTACAAAGACTTTCCGGGACCGTCTTTGTACATGTACAAAGATTTCTGTGAAGACAAAAAATGCAAAAAAAGGTCTGAAATTCGCAAAAATTTTCGGCGTTTCGCGCTGAAATGAGTAATTGTGTCTCCTTTATATCGTTATAATACATAGCAGAAATCGCATTTCGAAAGGAAAAATGTCAAATTTTTTCGGCGCTTGGCGCCGTTTTGAGAATTCTTAATTATTTTTGCCCTGATAAAACTAGGAATTAGCCGAAATACACTACCAAAGGTTGAACAAGTCTGTTTTTACCGCACTAAAGTCAATACCGTACTATATAATAGTAACCAAAAATTTGTGTATACAAAATGTACAAAGACTTTTAGGGGCTATCTTTTTACATGTACAAACTGACCTTGTATAAAAAACAATGCCTGGAAGCCATTTTTTGTTCATGCACGTTTCGAAACAATTTTAACAGCAGAAACAGCTATTTTTGCTTAGTTTTCTTTTATCTTCAATTAAAAATTTCGATGTTTCGCATCAAATGTTATAAATGCAGGAAATCAAGCAGTAAATCATGCTTCTAGACGTCTATCCGCCTTAGTTTAAAAAATTTTTCGGCGCTTCGCGCCAGATTTTTGTTAAAGTGGAAGAAATTTAATGATTTTTTCGCGCAAAATTGTCTGAAATTTTAAAATTTCTAGAAAAAATATTGCGTCATAAGTGATTTTATGTAAAAGTATACACACCGAAAAAACGCTATTTCGCGCGTTAAGGGCAAATTTTTGGACCTATTTTTGACTGTTTTTGGTAAAGTTGGGATACCGCCCCCCTTAGGAAAATCCTAAATCCGCCACTGACCGTACGTATGTCGAAATTTTCTGGAGCGCTCAGAATTATTTATATTGCATATTCTTTTTCTTGAGAACGCACCAGTTTAAGTACCTATAAAAGAAGTCAAAATTTAAACCCGATTAAGCAAGCGGTAAATTTTTTTGGGAAAATTTTTCGAGTTTTTTCCGGGGAATTAAGTTTAAAATAAGAAGCAAGGCGCGAAGCGCTGAAATCGTAGATATTTTGAACAATCATTAATGTATGCATGAATTATGCATAATTTTGTGCAGCCATTCAGATTAAATGCTCAGCAAGCATTTCTAAAGTCGATCCTCAAGATTTAGGAAATCCCTGTAAAAAGTTTCATCACATCCAGAAGAACTTTCGATAGGCTTTTGTCTAATTTAGTCATTCCTTATAAAAATAGATATTTTGCTTGATATTAAGATATGTCGAAACAAAATTTCAAGTTCTACTTATTTTCTAGGCTATCAGTTTTTGAAAAACTTAAAGTTGGATCGAATAATTACTTGCTCGCTCAACCCACTCAAATATTGCACAAGTTCACTGGTGTACAGCTTTGCCAGTATCAGCAGGTAATCTAATGAAATAGATAATCGTCAAGAAAATACACATTACACGATGTAACATTAATGTGGTTGTACAATATTAATGGGCAAGGTCGGATTGGTCAAGGGATACAATACCAGGACTGTGAAGGTTGGGCCTTAAGCATGTGTCCGAATTCTAGAATAATTTTTTCCAGCATATGAAACTCTAAATGGCCGTACGCTGGATAAATTTTGTGTCCTGAACACGAATATGATATCCGTTTTTCGCTTCGACCGAAAATTGTCATGCAAAAAGGGTGTCTCGTCAGTATTTTTCATTTTATTCCAAGCATGTGTTCACATTCTGAAAAAAAGATTTTGGGCGCGTGAAACTCTCTAAAATGGTCGTACTCTGGGTATATTTAATGTCTAGAACACGAATATGGTATCCGTTTTACGTTTCCACGAAAACTTGTCTTACAAACAGGGTGTCTCATCAGTATTTTTTATATATTTTTTATTTTCCAGGCTGTTTTACACACTATCGGTGCAGTGCAGGCGCAGTTTGTATATTGCATTGTAAACTTCCAGGCTGTTTTACAAAGTATCGGTGCAGTGCAGTTTGTATTTTATTTTGATTATTCGTCATTCATCATGACCGGGAAGATTTTTGGAAAATAAAAAATACCGGTGAGACACCCTGTCTGCATGACAGGTTTTGGTGTATGCGAAAAACGGATACCGTATTCGTGTTCAGGTCATAAAGTTTACCCAGGGTTCGGCCATTTAGAGAGTTTCATATGCTGAAAAAATTTTTTCAAAATGTGGACACATGCTCAAGGAATACCTGAAGATTGTACGAATCAAACATGCATGTGTAACGTGGCAACCTGCCAACCACGTTACTCAGTGAGCAAAATTTTACCCGCACCGGTTTCCCGGATCTTCCGCTCTAACACGCGTGTGTAGTACTAACCGACTACTCGGGCTCTTGCTCACTTCTGCGCAATATATTCATTAAGAATATGTTTCACAACAACATCAACCCCACGGGTTTAACACCAAAGTAGACAATTTCCACTGATCCGTAGCTTCCCCGCTACATTCCTCCGCCTTAAGAGGAGAACCGCGCAGACAACCTGAGTTCGTCAAGCTCAGAGACCTCCAATTGTAACGTGGCAACCGGCCAACCACGTTACTCAGTGAGCAAAATTTTACCCGCACCGGTTTCCCGGATCTTCCGCTCTAACACGCGTGTGTAGTACTAACCGACTACTCGGGCTCTTGCTCACTTCTGCGCAATATATTCATTAAGAATATGTTTCACAACAACATCAACCCCACGGGTTTAACACCAAAGTAGACAATTTCCACTGATCCGTAGCTTCCCCGCTACTTCTATATATTGACGATATAATCATATTCTCCAGGTCTTTTGAGGAACATCAAAAGATTTGGAAGACGTATTTTCAGCGCTTAGAAATGCTAATTTAAAGCTGAAATTATCAAAATGCTCATTCGGCAAAGAAAAAGTAAAAATTTTTAGGCCACATAATTTCAAGAAACGGTGTAGAAGCGGATCCCGACAAAATCAAGGAATTACGCAATTGTCCTGCACCAAAAAATCCGAAAGAAATTCAAAGATTTCTAGGATTAGTGCAATGGTTTCGAAGATTTATACCAGATTTAGCTAATATTGCTGTGCCGCTTTATGCACTCCTTCGAAAAGATGAAAAATTTTTATGGAATGAAAAACATCAGAAAGCGTTTGAAGATTTAAAAAGCGCATTTACAACATCACCAATTTTACGTTTTCCATCATTTGACCCGATTGACGAATTCATGGTTATCACTGATGCAAGTGGTTACGCTTTAGGAGCCATTTTAGCTCAAAGAAATAATAATGAGCAATGGATTATTGCATATGCTTCAAAACAATTGTCAAAAACAGAACAAAATTATTCAGCAACAGAAAGAGAGCTGTTAGCTGTAGTTTGGGCATTACAATATTTTCGACATTATTTATTAGGTCGACCATTTGTTGTGCAATGTGATCATAAACCACTACAGTGGCTTGCTAACACGAAAGATACTTGCGGACGCTTAAAACGATGGTCACTAAAACTTCTAGAATTTGACTTTACGATTCAATACTGTCCCGGAAAAAGAATGAAGCTGCAGATTTACTTTCCAGAAAGCATTTGGTAAATACGCATACGAAAAATATAGAAAAATCAATTGGCAAGATGAAAAAATCGAAGATGCACAAAATGAAGACGATTATATCAAAGAGCTGAAAAATAAAATGTTAGATTTAACCACAAGAAAACAATACCGAGATGAATTTGAAATAATACGAAATATTTTGATTCGAAAATATCGCCCGAAATTCTCAAAGAAAGCTTATTTACAAACAGTTATTCCAAAGAAATTAGTGCAACTTATTTTAACCCAATATCATGATGATCCAGTTGGGGGACACCTAGGCGTTGCAAAAACCATGGGAAAAATACAAAAGAAATACTGGTGGCCAAATATGGCAAACGATATCGAAAAGCATTGTCTATCGTGCAATATATGTAACTGTAGAAAAGCATCTTACCCCGCTACCGTAGCCCCAATGCAGCCGATACCTGTGAATGGGCCATGGGAAATGATTGCGGTAGATTGTTTGAAGCTACCAGTAACGAGGTCAAATAATACTCAATTAGTCGTTTTTATGGATTATTACACTAAATGGGCTGAAGCTTTTCCGGTGTCTGATATAACAGCTCAAACAATTAGTGATTTATTGGTCGATAAAGTTATAATGCGCCATGGAGTGCCAAATAGATTATTAAGTGATAATGGAACGAACTTCACATCGAAATTAATTAGCGACGTATGCAAAATTTTAAATATTAAAAAAATTTTCACAAGCCCTTATCATGCTCAGACAGACGGTCTTGTCGAAAGATTTAATAAAACAATAGCTGACATTTTATCCACTATTGCATCAGACGACATAATGAATTGGGATAAATTTATCAGTCGAGCATTATTTGCATATAATTCAAGCCCTCAAGCATCAACGGGAGAAAGTCCTTATTATTTAGAACACGGTCGAGAACCTATGTTGCCAGTTGATATAAAATTAACAGCAGATATTGCAAAACCTTCAAGCTTAGATGTATACAAGAAAACATTAACGAAAAATCTTTCCCAGGTAAAAACTGTGGTAGATCAGCGCATAAAAAGAGCGCAAGAAAGGCAAAAACGGCAATATGACAAAAACGCAAAAAACTATCGATTTCAAATAGGAGAATGCGTTTTTCTAAAAAACGAAGTACTAGACCCGATGACAAAGAAATTGGCGTTTAGGTATGATGGGCCATACCGAATAGTCAAAATTCGCTACCAAGATGCTACAGACTCGAACAACGGCGTTAACTGTGAAATAATATCACTTGAAACAGGTCAGGTGAAGCATACGCATGTTAACAGACTAAGAAAAACATCAGGTAGGTATGAATATACGGAGAAAAATTTGCATGCTCAGTCTATCGTTTTCGCGAAACACGCGAATCAACCTTTTTGGCCGGCCGAAATAATAAGTGGCGATTCTCTGCCACGTAACCTTAAACGACAATATCAGAGAAATAAACATTCGGATTTAGTACCTGTACGGTTTTTTAGCACGAATAGTCGATATGCGCTTATAAATGACTCGAATATTGTGTCTTTTGTTGACAATTTACTGAGATTCAAATTATCCAAAAGGAAAGGTTTAGCACAAGCTATAAATTTAGCCGAAAACAAATTTATACGTCATTAATATTGCAATTTTTTTTTGACTATTCGACAATTAATTGATTAAAAACGGAAATTTTATACCTAAAATGGATTTACGGCATAAACTCCTCCGTCAAACGTTCGATAAAATTTTGAAACGCAAACCAACTATTTTTACTTCCTTCGAAATTATTCACGATTCAAAATCCATCGATAAATTTATTTGGTCGGTCAAAAATGATCCTATTTTGCCCAACGTTATCTCTATAGACACGGAATTTATGTCGGATGCCTCAGAGTTTCGATACTGGAGAAATCCGGTATCAGAATTTAAAAAAGGTTTGCCGACTCATCAGTATTTTAAAGGGCCCTTCGTTCGATTCATCCAATTTTGCTTAGCTTCGGGTGCCACTTTCTTGTTCGACGCTTACGAATTCGACCACTTCCCGCAGCGTATTCTGAACATTCTTAGAGACGATGAAACTATCATCGTCGGATTCGATTTTAATAACGATCATAACGCAGTGCATAACGTTTTCGGCGAATGTATAAGTCAACAGTACAATAGGAAAGGAAAAGCTGAATATTCCCCACTCGAGCGTAAGATTTTCGGTAAAATAGACGTTATCGACCCGAAGAAAATTTACGATCGAAAATATAAAGAAAACGACGATAAATTGAAATTATTTGATATCTTGTCCCCGAGTCTAGCCAATATGACTAGAAAGGCATTTGGTATTGAATTACCAAAAGAAGACCGGGAAGCCCCCGATCTTGGGAGCCGAGTATTGTAAAATTACCGGACGGTAAAATAAATTACGCCTTAAGGGATTCAGTCGTCCATTTTGACGTCGCAATTTACTTCGTTCTGATAGGATTAATAGACGGCAAATTTGCTGAACGAATTACGCGTATTGGCTTTAAATTAATTGAACTCAATGACGGCAAAATTAAATTTAACAAAAGCAGCGAAGACAGAGAGGAAATTTCGAGTGATGATGAAATTTGCGAAAAAGCAGTAAGCAACGAGAAATTAGAAGTCATTGAAAGTGACGAAGAACAGTCGGACTTTTTAAATACTTCTTTAGTGACTATAACGTCAGAAGATATTGGTTTTACGCTGAGGGAAATGAACGAGGAAAATGTAAATTCCAACAAAAACGTATCAAACGTGCAAGCTGACTGGGCAATTGATTATGAACATAATAAAACGCGCGACGTAACTAAAACGGTTTCGATTGATCGGACTCCAATCATTCAGTCAATTACAGTAAAACCGCTAGCTAACCATCTGAAGAATTTAGTTTATGGTCATTATCGCAAAATTATGACAGCATGGTTACCAGCGAATAAATTCTGTATGACCAAAACGTGGAATAATTCATTGAACGGCTTATACGACGATTATAGCAATTTTTATACGCATAAATTCAAAAATTCGCAGGGAAAGATGAGCGAATTATTGCATAATCTGATTGATAAACGATTAAAGAACTTTGTTGGCTATTCTCCATGGGTAGACCTAGCCAACCAAGTCGGCGAGGAAACGTCTAAACTTAAAACGGCACGACAAACATTATGTTTAAAGCGTCATCAGGGATCAACGAAATACGTGTGCAAAAGATTTAAACTGCAGCCACGAAAATTTATTAACGTTGAAAAGCGCATTAAACGCTTATGATACGATATTGCATTATTATATTTTCATTGTTTTCGTATTATTTACTTATATATAAATTAATACGTATTCCAGTGAAGGGGGAGGAGTGCAATATGCTACAAACATATTGACACACAGTCTCTCATTTATTACGGAAATTAGACTATTGTTATTCAAAAATCAGTTCGAATTCTTTTCTAACGATTGATTTGATTCATCTTAATAGACGCTAGTGTGGTAATAAAAAGGGACGCCAATTCTGTAATATTAATGGTGAAAAACATGCAAAGTAGGTGACAGCATCGTTGTCAGCCTGCATGTAGAGAAGGAATAAGGACAGTGTTGGTTTGGACGGCGTCATGAAAGAGCGTCTAAAATGATTTCTCTGATTTTGATTTAACGTTGTATTTTTGATTGTTGGACATATTTATTTTCTGTTAACTAATTAAAGCAATCTAAATTAGAAGTACACGGCGCATTGCAAATGGAGGTCTCACGGAGATGAAAACGAGAATAAACCTCGTTAATTAATTCGATAAAAACGAGAATAAACCTCGTTAATTAATTCGATAAAAACGAGAATAAACCTCGTCAATTTGCGGTAATAATTGGATGATAACACGATCGCGAAGTAGCGCAGGAAACGTAGAGAAATCAGAAAACGAAATGCCGAATCCAAATCCAAATCAAGAAAATCAAGGAGAAGTTGACTCCTTCGAACGTAATTCAGATTTAGCGGAGTGCTTGCAACACTCAAAATTTTTAGAACTTGCTCGCTGGCGATTAAATCCATTCAGTGGTACGGCAGGTAAAGAAATAATCGCATTTTTCGAGGAATTCGATTCGTTAGCATTAGCTGCTAGAGCAACAAATGACAGTAAGTTGTCAATTTTGCCATTTTTCCTTGACGCTTATCCCAGATCAGTATTTAAAGACTTAGGCTCAGCAGCAGAAATAGGTTATTCGGAAATCAAAAAGGCATTAATCGAAAAATTTTTACCTCCTGGCTTTCAGGACCAAACGATTTTAGATTTTCAAGAGATTCGACAAAAAGAAAATGAATCGGTCGATCATTACGTACATAATTTGCAAAAATTGGCGAAGCGCGCATTTCCTAATTTATCGTTTGATCAGCTGGAAGATCAACTGAAAGTTAGTTTCATTAAAGGGCTATTACCAAAATTGAAATCGCAAATACAGATATTCGGCACGCCAAAATCATATCAGCAGGCAATGAAGCTTGCGAAAAATGCGGAATATCCGCTAATTAGCGATCAAGGTACTGCAACAAACAGTATTAATAAGGATACATCGACATTTAACTCATCAGTAGCGGAGTTATCTAAATCGTTGCTAGAAGTACGAAAAGAAATTGAAGCACTTAGACGGGAAAAAGATGAAGTGAAATTGAGTAATTATACTAATTATGAACGCAGAAAACCAGCGGCGCCTCCAAATCGTTTCAATAATCGAAATTTTAATACACAAAAAAATCAGTATTCTAATTCGCGATACGATTCGACTTACAAAAATGAAAGAAAATGCTATGAGTGCGGAAAGATGGGACATCTCGCACGTGATTGTTGGTATCGAGCAAGTGGTTCGAGAAATCGTTCGCCGAATAAATTTAATTCGCCGCATTTTAATCGAAATCGCGTATTATATAAACCCAATGAAAGATATTGGACAAATTCACCTTCGTTCAGCCATTCCTCGATAAGGGATTCTAGTCAGAGGCACAATTGCGACAGCGAAAATGAAGAAGCTGATGCAGAAACATCAGCTGTAAGTTCGAATTCGGTGGAAGCATTAAAAAGTATATTAAAAAATAGGGATAGAACTGTTATCGATTATTATTATGTACATAACTTCTCGCGAAGATTTTATGGCATGGCTGCAGCAACAGTCAAATATAAAAATTCTCATCGAATACCGTACGAAAATTTAACACGAAATAAAAAGAAATATCGGAATTATAATATGGAGAAAGTAGTAAATAATGAAAATAAAACTACGCGAGTATCATTTGAAACTTCAAGCAGCGATAGGAAGACATATTCTTATTCTAAAAGTACAAATGCGTGCAAAAACACGTATATTCCGTTACCACTGATAGACATATCTGTGAACGATTTTCCAACGAGAGCCTTAATTGATACTGGCTCACAAATAACTTTAATTACGAAATCATTTGTCGAAAATACGCTGAAAATCAATCTACCTAAATCTAAAACATCAGATTCAGGAATTTCGGTCGATGGAACGCGTTTCCAAATACTTGCTATGTTGCCTTTCTCACTTAAGATTAATGGTATTGAATATATTATATCTGCCGGTGTAGTTAATCATTTACCATATACTACATTACTCGGTTATGATTTTATAAAGAAATATGGTGCAAGCATTGTGCCCAATGAGGACTGCATAAAAATCGGACAGGGAGAAATACCGATAGTGTATGGTCAGAAAAATTCAATTAATTATGGTACGGCGAATACGAGCACATTTAATGAGTCGCCAGTACTTGTATGCTTATGCCAAAATTTCGAAATACCAGCACGATCTGAATGCATGCTGCCGTGTACAATACTATCCAAAATCGAAAAGAATGAGCTCCTTTTTGAATCAAATGAAAATTTTTGCGAAGCAAATAAAATTTATGTCGCTACAGCTCTTGTTAAAAGCAAGACACATGTCATACCTTGTCGCATACTTAATCCGACGAAAAAGCCAATAGCTATTGAAGCAGGGTCGATAGTAGGAACGGTTAGCGAAGATTTTGAAGTATGTAATGAAAAGCTTCCAGAAATAAACAGCATTGATAAGGATATATCGGTTTGTGCTGAACAAGCAGACATTTCGGAAGCTCAGAAAGTCGAATTAAGACAAGTATTAAATAATAATCGAGATCTGTTCGCAAAAAGTAACAAAGACCTAGGAAGAACGACATTGATAGAACACAAAATTAACACTGGAAACGCCAAAGCGGTTAAAGGAAAGAAATTTAGAACCCCTTATGCATATCGCGATACATTGAAAAATACAATAGAAGAAATGAAGGGGGATTGCATAATTCGACCATCTACATCAGAGTGGTCAAGTCCAATTTTTCTGATAAAGAAAAAGGACGGATCACTTAGACCAGTAGTTGATTATAGAGCCCTAAATACAATAACGGAGCCGGATGTGTACCCCATCCCACGCATCGATGAATACTTGGATAGCTTAGATAAAGCTACAATATTTTCAACATTGGATTTGCGTTCGGGTTACTGGCAAATACCTTTAGAAGAAAAATCCAAATTAAAAACAGCATTTTCTTCTCCATATGGAAATTTCGAATTTAATGTAATGCCTTTTGGAATCAAAAATGCTCCATCGGATTTTCAACGGCTTATGGATATAGTATTAGCAGGGCTGCAGTGGAAAACAGCTCTTGTTTACATAGATGATATAATCATATTTTCAAAATCATTCGAACAGCATCAAATGCATTTGACTCAAGTATTTACGGCGCTTAGAAATGCGAATCTTAAATTAAAATTATCGAAATGCTCATTCTGTAAAGAGCAGGTTACATTTCTAGGCCATTTAATCTCAAAAAACGGTATAGAACCAGATCCCAAAAAGACAGTAGAATTAGCTGGCTATCCAGCACCGAAAAACCAGAAACAAATACAACGTTTTTTGGGATTAGTCCAATGGTTTCGTAGGTTCATACCAAATTTAGCGAAAATCGCAGTTCCACTTTATTCTCTTTTGAAAAAGGATAAAAAATTTATTTGGACCGAAAAGGAACAAAATGCATTCGAAAAATTGAAGAACGCATTCACAACGCCACCAATATTGCGTTTTCCTTCTTTTGACAAAGATGACCAATTTATTGTAGTAACGGATGCAAGCGGTCAAGCGTTAGGCGCAATTTTAGCACAGAAAAATGATAAAGAACAATGGATTATAGCCTACGCCTCGAAACAATTATCAAAATCAGAACAGAATTATTCAACAACAGAGAGAGAATTATTAGCTATTGTGTGGGCCTTGCAATACTTTCGGCATTATTTATTAGGTCGACCCTTTATAGTGCAATGCGATCATAAGCCATTGCAATGGCTAGCAAATACGAAAGATACATGCGGAAAGTTAAAAAGATGGTCACTTAAGCTTTTGGAATTCGATTTCAGCATTCAATACTGCCCAGGTAAGAAAAATGAAGCCGCAGACATGCTATCGAGAAAGCACATGGTAAATACGCATACGAAAAATATAGAAAAAATAAATTGGCAAGATGAAAAAATCGAAGATGCACAAAATAAAGACGATTATATCAAAGAGCTGAAAAATAAAATGTTAGATTTAACCACAAGAAAACAATACCGAGATGAATTTGAAATAATACGAAATATTTTGATTCGAAAATATCGCCCGAAATTCTCAAAGAAAGCTTATTTACAAACAGTTATTCCAAAGAAATTAGTGCAACTTATTTTAACCCAATATCATGATGATCCAGTTGGGGGACACCTAGGCGTTGCAAAAACCATGGGAAAAATACAAAAGAAATACTGGTGGCCAAATATGGCAAACGATATCGAAAAGCATTGTCTATCGTGCAATATATGTAACTGTAGAAAAGCATCTTACCCCGCTACCGTAGCCCCAATGCAGCCGATACCTGTGAATGGGCCATGGGAAATGATTGCGGTAGATTGTTTGAAGCTACCAGTAACGAGGTCAAATAATACTCAATTAGTCGTTTTTATGGATTATTACACTAAATGGGCTGAAGCTTTTCCGGTGTCTGATATAACAGCTCAAACAATTAGTGATTTATTGGTCGATAAAGTTATAATGCGCCATGGAGTGCCAAATAGATTATTAAGTGATAATGGAACGAACTTCACATCGAAATTAATTAGCGACGTATGCAAAATTTTAAATATTAAAAAAATTTTCACAAGCCCTTATCATGCTCAGACAGACGGTCTTGTCGAAAGATTTAATAAAACAATAGCTGACATTTTATCCACTATTGCATCAGACGACATAATGAATTGGGATAAATTTATCAGTCGAGCATTATTTGCATATAATTCAAGCCCTCAAGCATCAACGGGAGAAAGTCCTTATTATTTAGAACACGGTCGAGAACCTATGTTGCCAGTTGATATAAAATTAACAGCAGATATTGCAAAACCTTCAAGCTTAGATGTATACAAGAAAACATTAACGAAAAATCTTTCCCAGGTAAAAACTGTGGTAGATCAGCGCATAAAAAGAGCGCAAGAAAGGCAAAAACGGCAATATGACAAAAACGCAAAAAACTATCGATTTCAAATAGGAGAATGCGTTTTTCTAAAAAACGAAGTACTAGACCCGATGACAAAGAAATTGGCGTTTAGGTATGATGGGCCATACCGAATAGTCAAAATTCGCTACCAAGATGCTACAGACTCGAACAACGGCGTTAACTGTGAAATAATATCACTTGAAACAGGTCAGGTGAAGCATACGCATGTTAACAGACTAAGAAAAACATCAGGTAGGTATGAATATACGGAGAAAAATTTGCATGCTCAGTCTATCGTTTTCGCGAAACACGCGAATCAACCTTTTTGGCCGGCCGAAATAATAAGTGGCGATTCTCTGCCACGTAACCTTAAACGACATTATCAGAGAAATAAACATTCGGATTTAGTACCTGTACGGTTTTTTAGCACGAATAGTCGATATGCGCTTATAAATGACTCGAATATTGTGTCTTTTGTTGACAATTTACTGAGATTCAAATTATCCAAAAGGAAAGGTTTAGCACAAGCTATAAATTTAGCCGAAAACAAATTTATACGTCATTAATATTGCAATTTTTTTTTTGACTATTCGACAATTAATTGATTAAAAACGGAAATTTTATACCTAAAATGGATTTACGGCATAAACTCCTCCGTCAAACGTTCGATAAAATTTTGAAACGCAAACCAACTATTTTTACTTCCTTCGAAATTATTCACGATTCAAAATCCATCGATAAATTTATTTGGTCGGTCAAAAATGATCCTATTTTGCCCAACGTTATCTCTATAGACACGGAATTTATGTCGGATGCCTCAGAGTTTCGATACTGGAGAAATCCGGTATCAGAATTTAAAAAAGGTTTGCCGACTCATCAGTATTTTAAAGGGCCCTTCGTTCGATTCATCCAATTTTGCTTAGCTTCGGGTGCCACTTTCTTGTTCGACGCTTACGAATTCGACCACTTCCCGCAGCGTATTCTGAACATTCTTAGAGACGATGAAACTATCATCGTCGGATTCGATTTTTAATAACGATCATAACGCAGTGCATAACGTTTTCGGCGAATGTATAAGTCAACAGTACAATAGGAAAGGAAAAGCTGAATATTCCCCACTCGAGCGTAAGATTTTCGGTAAAATAGACGTTATCGACCCGAAGAAAATTTACGATCGAAAATATAAAGAAAACGACGATAAATTGAAATTATTTGATATCTTGTCCCCGAGTCTAGCCAATATGACTAGAAAGGCATTTGGTATTGAATTACCAAAAGAAGACCGGGGAAGCCCCCGATCTTGGGAGCCGAGTATTGTAAAATTACCGGACGGTAAAATAAATTACGCCTTAAGGGATTCAGTCGTCCATTTTGACGTCGCAATTTACTTCGTTCTGATAGGATTAATAGACGGCAAATTTGCTGAACGAATTACGCGTATTGGCTTTAAATTAATTGAACTCAATGACGGCAAAATTAAATTTAACAAAAGCAGCGAAGACAGAGAGGAAATTTCGAGTGATGATGAAATTTGCGAAAAAGCATTAAGGAACGAGAAATTAGAAGTCATTGAAAGTGACGAAGAACAGTCGGACTTTTTAAATACTTCTTTAGTGACTATAACGTCAGAAGATATTGGTTTTACGCTGAGGGAAATGAACGAGGAAAATGTAAATTCCAACAAAAACGTATCAAACGTGCAAGCTGACTGGGCAATTGATTATGAACATAATAAAACGCGCGACGTAACTAAAACGGTTTCGATTGATCGGACTCCAATCATTCAGTCAATTACAGTAAAACCGCTAGCTAACCATCTGAAGAATTTAGTTTATGGTCATTATCGCAAAATTATGACAGCATGGTTACCAGCGAATAAATTCTGTATGACCAAAACGTGGAATAATTCATTGAACGGCTTATACGACGATTATAGCAATTTTTATACGCATAAATTCAAAAATTCGCAGGGAAAGATGAGCGAATTATTGCATAATCTGATTGATAAACGATTAAAGAACTTTGTTGGCTATTCTCCATGGGTAGACCTAGCCAACCAAGTCGGCGAGGAAACGTCTAAACTTAAAACGGCACGACAAACATTATGTTTAAAGCGTCATCAGGGATCAACGAAATACGTGTGCAAAAGATTTAAACTGCAGCCACGAAAATTTATTAACGTTGAAAAGCGCATTAAACGCTTATGATACGATATTGCATTATTATATTTTCATTGTTTTCGTATTATTTACTTATATATAAATTAATACGTATTCCAGTGAAGGGGGAGGAGTGCAATATGCTACAAACATATTGACACACAGTCTCTCATTTATTACGGAAATTAGACTATTGTTATTCAAAAATCAGTTCGAATTCTTTTCTAACGATTGATTTGATTCATCTTAATAGACGCTAGTGTGGTAATAAAAAGGGACGCCAATTCTGTAATATTAATGGTGAAAAACATGCAAAGTAGGTGACAGCATCGTTGTCAGCCTGCATGTAGAGAAGGAATAAGGACAGTGTTGGTTTGGACGGCGTCATGAAAGAGCGTCTAAAATGATTTCTCTGATTTTGATTTAACGTTGTATTTTTGATTGTTGGACATATTTATTTTCTGTTAACTAATTAAAGCAATCTAAATTAGAAGTACACGGCGCATTGCAAATAGTAACGTGGCAACCGGCCAACCACGTTACTCAGTGAGCAAAATTTTACCCGCACCGGTTTCCCGGATCTTTCGCTCTAACACGCTTTCGTAGTACTAACCGACTACTCGGGCTCTTGCTCACTTCTGCGCATTATATTCATTAAGAATATGTTTCACAACAACATCAACCCCACGGGTTTAACACCGAAGTGGACAGAATTTCCACCGATCCAGTAGCTCCCGCCGCCAGCATTCCTCCCGCCCTAAGGGGAGCAACCGCGCAAGACAACCTGGGTTCGTCAAGCTCTGAGACCTCCAATCGCTAAGGTGGGGGCGGAGGAATGTAGTATATGGTAAATGATCAACTGCACCGGCAGATATAATATATTCAACATGCCATTAATCTTAAGTGAGAAAGGCAACATAGCAAGTATTTGGAAACGCGTTCCATCGACCAGAAATCTCCTGAATCTGATGTTTTAGGATTTAGGTAGATTGATTGTTCAGCGTATTTTTCGACAAATGATTTCGTAATTAAAGTTATTTGTGAGCCAGTATCAATTAAGGCTCTCGTTGGAAAATCGTTCACAGATATGTCTATCAGTGGTAAACGGAATATACGTGTTTTTGCACGCATTTGTACTTTTAGAATAAGAATATGTCTTCCTATCGCTGCTTGAAGTTTCAAATGATACTCGCGTAGTTTTTATTTTCATCATTTACTACTTTCTCCATATTATAATTCCGATTATTTCTTTTTATTTCGTGTTAAATTTTCGTACGGTATTCGATGAGAATTTTTATATTTGACTGTTGCTGCAGCCATGCCATAAAATCTTCGCGAGAAGTTGTATGTTCATAATAATAATCGATAGCAGTTCTATCCCTATTTTTTAATATGCTTTTTAATGCTTCCACCGAATTCGAACTTTACAGCTGATGTTTCTGCATCAGCTTCTTCATTTTCGCTGTCGCAATTGTGCCTCTGACTAGAATCCCTTTATCGAGGAATGGCTGAACGAAGGTGAATTTGTCAATATCTTTCATTGGGTTTATATAATACGCGATTTCGATTAAAATGCGGCGAATTAAATTTATTCGGCGAACGATTTCTCGAACCACTTGCTCGATACCAACAATCACGTGCGAGATGTCCCATCTTTCCGCACTCATAGCATTTTCTTTCATTTTTGTAAGTCGAATCGTATCGCGAATTAGAATACTGATTTTTTTGTGTATTAAGAAATTTCGATTATTGAAGCCGATTTGGAGGCGCCGCTGGTTTTCTGCGTTCATAATTAGTATAATTACTCAATTTCACTTTCATCTTTTCCCGTCTAAGTGCTTCAATTTCTTTTCGTACTTCTAGCAACGCATTTAGATAACTCCGCTACTGATGAGTTAAATGTCGATGTATCCTTATTAATACTGTTTGTTGCAGTACCTTGATCGCTAATTAGCGGATATTCCGCATTTTTCGCAAGCTTCATTGCCTGCTGATATGATTTTGGCGTGCCGAATATCTGTATTTGCGATTTCAATTTTGGTAATAGCTCCTTTAATGAAACTAACTTTCAGTTGATCTTCCAGCTGATCAAACGATAAATTAGGAAATGCGCGCTTCGCCAATTTTTGCAAATTATGTACGTAATGATCGACCGATTCATTTTCTTTTTGTCGAATCTCTTGAAAATCTAAAATCGTTTGGTCCTGAAAGCCAGGAGGTAAAAATTTTTCGATTAATGCCTTTTTGATTTCGAATAACCTATTTCTGCTTCTGAGCCTAAGTCTTTAAATACTGATCTGGGATAAGCGTCAAGGAAAAATGGCAAAATTGACAACTTACTGTCATTTGTTGCTCTAGCAGCTAATGCTAGCAGAATCGAATTCACCTCGAAAAATGCGATTATTCCTTTACCTGCCGTGCCACTGAATGGATTTAATCGCCAGCGAGCAAGTTCTAAAAATTTTGAGTGCTGCAAGCACTCCGCTAAAATCTGAATTACGTTCGAAGGAGTCAACTTCTCCTTGATTTTCTTGATTTTGGATTTGGATTCGGCATTTCGTTTTCACGAGTTCTCTACGCCTTCCTGCAGCTACTTACTTCGCGATCGTGTTATCATCCAATTATTACCGCAAATTGACGAGGGTTATTCTCGTTTTTATCGAGATTAAGTAACGAGGTTTATTCTCGTTTTTATCTCCGTGGGACCTCCAATTGTAATGTGGCAACCTGCCAACCACGTTACTCAGTGAGCAAAATTTTACCCGCACCGGTTTCCCGGATCTTCCGCTCTAACACGCGTGTGTAGTACTAACCGACTACTCGGGCTCTTGCTCACTTCTGCGCAATATATTCATTAAGGATGTTTCACAACAACATCAACCCCACGGGTTTAACACCAAAGTAGACAATTTCCACTGATCCGTAGATAGGTTTTTTTGGGTTTCCCCCTAAAAACAACAAATTTTCTGGCTGTAATAAGACACGGAATTGTGATCAAAAACTAACAAAAAATCACAACTTCTTTTGCAAAAGAGCTTGAAATTGTCCATAAATTGACCTCTAGAGTGGTTATGATGTGCATATGTGGTCAGAATGAACGTTTGGCGTTTCAAAACCTAAAATTTCAAAATGAAAACACTATTTATGAATCTGATGAAATGCTTTTTTTAAAGCAATTTACGAATTGGTTTGCAAGGCAATTTTTTAAAATAAATATATATAATTTGTAGAAAATATACACATATACACTCACCTACTTTAAGTGCTCTCTAGAATCGAATTCCAGGCATTACATTAACGAATCTGCCTTTTATGTACCTGTCTGAAATGTTTTGCGTGCACTATCCATCATAAATGCATAAAATATGTAGTGTGTGCATCTTTGCTCTGTTGTAAAAAGCATAGAATCTTTTGTTATTGACTCATATGTAGGTCACAGGCACGAGCACAACGTTTTAGTGCATATATAATGTCCCTGTTATTTTCTCATTAAGCGTCTTAAACATTGAGAAATCAATAATTCGCTTCATGACATGGAAAAAGATATGGAAAAGAAATATGAAGGAGAAATTTTCACAATAAACGAATAGTCATGTTCAGACATACACAGTATGAGAATTCTGGGGGGATTTCAAAGTGCCCATTTTGGGCTCAAATGATGAATACGCGTCAAAAACGCTGTTTTTCGGTTCTCTGACGATGCTCTATCTTTCTAGAGCATAAAAACAGAAAAAATTCGGTAAAAAATTGAATAAATTGAAGAGATTATAATCAAAAAACGTGTACATAGCGCGAAGCGCCGAAAAATTTGACTCTTGAGCTTAAATAGATGGCTGTTTTTCGCCATACCACCTTTTTAAGGCCATTTTTTGACCTTTGAAAAAATCTTGCACCCCCAGAACTTTGGTGCCGCTCACCTATGTCTTCAACAACCCCCCTATGATCGTTTATGGTCATGTTTTCCTTTTATTCATATTAAGTCCCACTTTTCTTCCATGTACATGTCCCGTTCTTATTGAATTGAACGACCATCAACACATTGATATGCTTTTTAGCTTGCTATACATATGTAGGCTTTCAACTAATGGTCTTCGCCATGCATAAAAAGGCTGCTAGCATACCCAAATATAAGAACTATTCAATTTATCAGTATTCACTGTAAAACAATGTTTTTAGTTTTCTTCCATTCTATATTTTGTAAATAATTGAGTTTTTCGGTCATTTTTTGTCAAAAATTTGTTTCCTTTGTTATTCGTTACACAGTTTCTGAATTACAGCATGGCATAGTTAAATTTCGTTAGATTGTCGTTTATGTAAATCACTGCTTACATTTATGTAGGCTGGGTATGTAAGTTTGGTTTTTATTAAAATTTTGGCTTACGGATTATATTTCACGAATCAAATGGTCGGATTGTTCATTCACAAAATGGGCTGTAAATGTGGTATACAACCTCATTTGAAGAAAATCTTATTTCACTAAAAACGGTCAAGTTATGAATTTTCTCCATTATAACGCTGCAATGCTAATTAAACCTTGTGTCCTTTTTATATATAACGTACACACATATCCATAAAGCGTGGGTGGAGGGATATTACCCACACGTGGGCGTGGGGGGTTTGGGGTATACACTCCCACCCCAGAAGGCCGAATACCCCTTCCCTAAGAAATCAAAATACTTCCCCTCCAGAATTGAATTTTTAAAAATCTGTTTTTTCTCGCAATTTTCTGATGCCAATGGATAGTGCTCGATGAGAAACGTTGAAAAATGTTTTTTTTGTCATACCACCATTTTTTGACCTTTAAACAGTCTTGCATCCCCCAGAATTTCGGTGCTACCTACCTATGGTATTAATCCTGCCTTAGGGTCCAAGACTCGAGTCACTGTCAGACGGTTTTGGACTATTAAACGTTTTCTGCGGGATTTTTGGGGACCAATGTAGCAAAGTTGTTAACATTTCAGTAAATTTATGCTTTGTTTACCCATAAAATGCCCAGAATGAAATTTAAAATGATCTGAAAAGTCTAAATTTTCAATAAATTCTTATATTTTTTATTGATAAAAGTGACGGAACGAGTAAGGATTGAATAGAAAGTACTAAAGAATGCAATTTTTCACATTTTCACATTAAAAAATTTCATATAGGATGTTTTAATCATTTTATACTTGACCTCAGGGCCGTATTTAAGAGGAACGGCCGCCACCCGTTGTAAGAAAAATCGACTGTCTTTGACGTAAAATCTTCATATTTTCGGCGCTTCGCGCTGGATGTGAAGTATTTTTTATATCATTTTGGCCAAAGCACGACCAAAAAATGACACTTTTTATACATAGCTTTTTGAGTCAAAAAAATTTTAATTAAAGTTCGAATTTTATAACCTCAATGGATGTTGAAAAACGTCGGAAGCGGTTTTTGCGAGCTATACCGACGAATTTTTCGAAATATAAACCAATATTTGTTGGGTCCGCCCCTTCTTTGGCCGAATCCTAAAATCCTGGATACGGGCCTGTTTGAATAGACCTGCGAAAAAAGCTTGAACTCTAAATTTACTGGTCTCGAATTTCGGGATTTTAGCCCCCCTGAACTTTCGAACTTGGGAAACTACATATGATGGCGTATTTTTATTTTTTAAAGTATGTATTATGATGCAGGAGCTATCAATTCGCATTTTGTTATGCTGTAATTGAACGAAATCGTAGAACTGCCTTATACGACATGTTTGATAATAGAAGTGCAATAGCATCTAAGGATCACCAAATGCACTGGTTTTTCCCTTTCGAGTCGTATTTTTTGCCAAAATATTCGGTTTACGTGCAAGATTTGCTTAGGCCATACCCAGCTGAGGCTCAGACGATTTCAGCAGGTAAATGAATATGCTCATACAAAATAGGTTTCGAAAATAAATATAGAATAAATCAATCTATTTAGAATATGCACGTTGGTTAAATTTTGTTTAAACATTAGGTTTATACAGACATGCACAGCATGAGAATTCTAGCGGGGAGGTGAAAATTTAAAGTGCCTTTTTTCTCAAAAATGGACTGGGTATGCGTCGGAAACGTCGTTTTTCGGCGTTTCGGTCGGTGTTCTATCTTTCTAGAGCATAAAAACAAAAAATTTCGAAAAAATCGAATAAATTGAACTATGGCGCGAAGCGCGGAATTTTGACATTATTGAGCAAAAAGGTAGGTGAGGACGCTTAAAATACCACATTTTCTACGAATTTTTAGGAAATTTTTGGAAACTTTAGAAAAATCGCGAACTCTGGGGGGTGTCAAAAAATTTCTGGAGGGCCAAATTTTTCTAGGGGGTTGGAAATCTTCTTAAGATGATGTGTTCTGATGACGATAGTGATGGTCGGTGATAGGTAAAAATTGGTCCCTCGTAAATTATCCAACATTTGTCGCTCTAAAAAAACAGATTTTGCTACCTTTTTTCGCCCCATAAATTTTTTTAGGTCTGTATTTTTTCTGATGTGGTTCATCTGCAAACAGTCAATCTGTATCTGTTGTATTTCATCAGATTTCTGCATATTCTACTCGAAACGGTTTAATTAGAATGACAATACAGCTAAAAATACAGTTTAGTGGAATGATGATACTCGTAATCATAGGTGGGCGGCACCAAAGCTCTGGGGTGAATGTGCAAGATTATTTCAAAGGTCAAAAAATGGCTTTAAAAATGGTTGTATGGCGAGAAAACACCATTTTTTAACGTTTCTCATCGAGCACAAGGAAAAAAACAAAAAATTCCAAAAATTGAATTCTGGGGGTATTTTGGCTTCTGAGGGGGTTCATACCCCGCACGCCCAGATATGCTCGTAATGGTCGTTTGAGCTATCTGATTCCTAAAAAATTTCTCAAATATTTTATAATTTAAATTATTCATAATAGCAATAGAAGTCCCTTTTGCAAAGCCTTATGATTTATTCACAACGACGAAACTGCCACAAAAGTAATTTTTAGGAAAAGTGCAATAACATGTCGTACGTTAAAGTTTATTTGCATCTACAGTTTCACTGTTGCAGTCTAATCTGCGTATATAACTTATCTGTGTTTCGTCTCCCCTCGGAAAAATTTTCACCCACACCCCCGAAATTTTTTCACCTCCCCAGAATCCGCGATTTTTCAAAAGTTTCCAAAAATTTGCTAAAAATTCGTCTAAAAAGTGCTTTCTAAGCATTTTTATCTATTTCTTTGCTGGAAAGTGTCAAATTTTTGGCGCTTCGCGCCATACGCTCATGTTTAAACTATATTGTGTTCGATTTATTCGACTTTTTTGATTTATTTTGAAATTTTCCTATATTTGTATGCTCTAGAAGGATTGAGCATTGTCAGAAATACCGAAAAACGATGTTTTTGACACGTACCCACCGTTTTGAACCCAAAAAGGCACTTTAAAAATCCCCTCCCCCAGAATTTCTGTGCTGTGCATGTCTGATGCTATCTACATATGTAAGTCTTGTAAAAATTATACATAGTTGAGTCTTATGTCTTCCCCAATGATGCGAAAGAGCCCCAAAAGATCGATTGACTCCCAGAATTCAATTTTTGATGTCATCCTTTAAAATTTAGCCCCATCAGACCCGCTAGAATTGTTAGCTGCCCATGCATGCTCCTGTCTCAACCAAAGTCGACCGTTCCTTAAGTCCCCCGGAACTTATACTCTCACGAGATTTGGATAAAAAGTTGGTTCCTTCAGTTTTTCCTAGTTCCATTCTGTTTTTTATTAGGAATTGAACTTTCCCCAAAAATGTAGCTGTTTATTTTTTTATTGAGTCAAAGAAAGTTTATTTATTTTAGCGTTTCGTTTGAAGTACATTATTTATTTTAAGCAGGTTGTTACGTTTAAACATTTCAAGTTTTTGAATTAAATCAGGTAACTAAATTGAAATTTTCCATTTTTGCACCTTAAATTTTTGCGTAAAATTTTACAGATTCTATGTGTTTGCTCGTTATGCGCGATTTAAACTTACAGGAAGTGCACTTATTCAGTATTTTCGTATTTTTGCTTTAAAATAATTACTGCTGAAAGATAAATCGAATAGCTTAGGTAATGCAAACGTCGAGGCCCATTCCGAGAATTCGGCGAACGATTATGAATTTTTATTACCCGAAGATACTCTGAGTAAAAGCTTGGATAAATTTTACGGCAGTTCCTTGGGAAAATCGCCTTGCTTCAGTTCGATCTGCGGAAAATACTGATGATGAATTTATTCCAACGTTATTTTTTATTGTTTTTTAAGTTTACCATTCTTATATCTTGCTTATCTTTCTAAAGAATATTACATATTTATTATCACTCATTTGAACTTATTTAACTTACATTACAACCACACCTGGGCGTGGGGAGGTTTGGGGGATATACAACCCCCCCCGAGAAACAAAAATACCCCCCCCCAGAATTCAATTTTTTAAAATTTTTGTTCTTTTCTCAATTTTTTGATGCCAATGGATAGTGCTCGATGAAAAACGTGATGTTCTTCCGTCATACCACCATTTTAAGGCTATTTGACTTTTGAAAAATATTGCACCCCTCAGAATTTTGGTGCCGCCCACTTATGATTAACAAACCCTCTTTGCTGGGATTATGGCCTCAAAACACCAGTAAGTACCTACCTATAGTCTATTTTCTAACACAGTACCTACGTGAATCCATTCACTAGTCAAAAGTGCTTATTACTGTAACACATGGTTCTTCAATGCTGGCCGGACGGAACACAGATAAAGAGCCAGTCGAGCAGCGAGGAGTTATAGTGAAAAATAAATTTGACTCCGAGTCATTTTCGCGCAATAGGTTAAAAAACGGACTAAATGTCTGTACGTTGCTGGTTTGATTTAGA